>JAADVW010000972.1:0-11466 GCA_023335875.1 Elongisporangium prolatum
GAGCTACCAATGCAAGTAACACAAGATGCGCACAAGTCCCACCTGGTCCTTCCGATTTTGGACCTTTGACTTGATTTCACTATACCGACAAACCCCTACCCCACCTTCATTTTTACATTTTAAGGTTGGTAGCAGCATAAGGGAAGTCACCAATTATTAGTGTAATGAAATTTATTTCTCTGCACGCTGCTACTGTACGAGTGGCTCGAGGTGGAATCCTTCATCATGCTGCACATTGCGAGCAAGTGGAAATTCGGCTTCTCACCAGCGTACGTAGTGGTGTTCGTTCTTGAAACGAGGTTCTTGGAGTTCCAAGGTTGCTGTTTGTCTTTTAATTGTATGTTCTTGAGCTCGCGCTCTCCCACTTTGGCATGTTCTCCAATTATCTGATTGCCCATTTGTCGGTTCTGATCTGGAGGATTCGTTTGTCGTGATGACAACGCCATTGATTTCACGCTTCAATTGGCGTGGCTACACCACAAATAACTAAGTATCTCACCTCAAAGAGTCAACCAGCTTCACTGAGTAGTCAGTCTACAGTTCAGACTCAGAGAGATCCTGGTTGCTAAGTACTGTATTAACTCGTTTTGAACTCGCGCCGATCCAGTCTCATCGAACGATCGGACCTTCCAATTCCTATCTGTTGGATCTTGTACTTTCAACTGATCCACAACAATCGTAATTCTCAGCGCTCATACTGCGATCCACAGTTTTGAGCTTAATCACGTAAAGGCACTTCGAGACCACAGGCGTACTGCATTCACAATATTTGGTATATATATATATATACAAATTGCTAGAGAAAGAGAGAGTTGAAATACTTGATTTTTTGCAGGCTTTAAATGAAGGGAAGCAGGTAAACTACACATTGAATGCTCAAAGTACTATCTCTCGATTAGGCATACACAAAGAGCATCTCGTCGATCTCCAAACGGCATATCGGACACTTGTCCAGCTCCTGGTGGCTTGAGCAGGCCTCACACAGACACAAATGGCGGCAGGGCAGACATAAAATGCTTTTCTCGTTTGAGAGGCAAATCACGCAGAGCTTGAGCTCATTCTGCTCTTCGACTTGGCGATCCAGTTTCTTTTGCATCTCCAAGGCCTTTGCGTCGCGAGTGCTCCGTACAAGGGCGAGTGATGTCTCCAGTACTTGCTCCCAATCCCTCAGGTCTTCAATCGACTGGTTGTTCAGCGCATCCGGTGTCATTTGCAGCTGAAGGTCGGATCGAATATCCTCCATTGATGAGGAGAACGCTTGATGCCGTGAAAACGATAGATTACTATCGGCAATCAATCGACTGTCGTGTGATAATTTGTGTAAGCCATCCGAGTTGAGCTGACGATGCTGATGCGTTACACTGCCACGAGGATCTCTTTTGTTGAGCCGTTGACGAAGCAGAGCCAGTTCATTCATGAGCGATTCCTGGTCCCGGTCCTCGTCCTCGTACCCGTGAAGCTGCGTTTGTAATAAATCATTCTCAAACAGAAGTCCATCGCGATCGCGCTCCACGCGATCAATCAGCAAGTGGAGCTTCTGATTGTTGTGGCCCAGCTGAACGATACGACGCCTAGCGAATGCAGCTTGTTCCTGGAGCTCTCGATTCCGAATACTCAATTCTTCACAATACGTGCGCCACGGCTTCTCGATCTCTGAGATATCGCTGCTCGTGGCAGTAGCATTTTCGTTGGCTGTTGGATGACTCGTGTTTACTCTTCGATCTCCAGATGTACCGAATAGCCCAATGCTGATAGGTCGTTGATCCAAGTGTCTGGTTTCGAGCGGTGGTAAATAGGATGCAGGGACTGGAAGTGGTTGGCTCTCAGCAAACCGCTCCAATCGTTCTGCCGATCGTGGAAAGCTGTGTTCTCCTTGCGCTAAGCGACGGCGACGCATGTGGAATAACTCCTCGCCTTGGGCTTCGTCTTCATCAGTAAAACCGTAATCATCGCTTGCAGCTGCTTCGTCTATTTCGTCTCCACTCGATAGAAAAAAGCGGTGGGATCTGTTGCGCCTTGCTTGTTCACCACTAAGCTCTCGATTCACGTTCGAGTTGAGGTCGCTTTGTTCCAGATCAGATCTTGACAATGAAGGCGGAATGCTGAAGACTCTTTGTGGCGGCTGCTGAAGAACTGGCGTTGGACACACGAGGTCTTCTTCGTCAGAGCCCCAGTCAGAATCGAGTTTTTCAACTTCTCCGCTCATGCTACTGCATCTACTGCTATTGAGCTCTCCGTCGCTGTCACTGGTAACTTCATCAAGGTCATTCACCACCATAGAGTTTATGATCCGATGACCGTCTACTGCGTCTTGCATTCTGAGATGCGATTGAGATCCATTCAAGTCATGCTGCTCGTACTGAAATCGAAGAGGGGATTGAGCTTGCGTTTCTAAACGATCTGAATAAATACCATCAGCAGGCGTTGCGACTTGGGCTCGAACAGTGGGCGACTTTACTTGATACTGTCGAAACAATGCGGCTTGAATACGACTGTATGGGCCTCTTCCCCAAGTCAGACCATGGACTGCCACCGCACAAGCTCTAGCCATGGCAGGGTCATCAAACTCAAGAAACGCGTGGCCCTTCGTACGGCCAGTACCACCTAAAGACGGAATCACAACTTGAATGGGATCGCCAATCATGGTGAATAGATTGCACGATAGAATTTCCATGATTTCTTCAGTGCGGTCCATGGAGACTTTAGGCAGCTGAGTCAAGACACAGACACTGTCAAAGCACGTGCCAGGACGAGCATTGCCAAATTCAAACTGCGCCATGTCAAATACTGGCCATTTGAATGACAGCAAGGTCGGCAGTAAAGTAGTTTCATCATTGCTAGTACGTGAATGATCCATCCAGCGATCAGGAACTTGAGCAGATGAGGAAGCCGTGGCGTCGGAGTGTGCATCAGAGACCATCTTGATCATGGAAATGAAGATATCGACGTATGCGAGTTCACAATCAGCATCATAATGAGTGATTTCGTCCACTCCAGCTTCCAGTGCAGCGTTTGCGAGTGGTTCCTGGAAGCCCAGGAGCTTCAAATTCACGATCATGGCGGTTTGCAATGCCACAGCCTTCGCCTTGTTGATGGCGCGATTGGAAATGCGTCTAGGGAACTGTGTCTGGAAGTCGCGCACAAGAGATTCCTCCATGTCATCGTCACTATCTTGCATCCCTTGCTGATTGGACGTCACTGAGAACTCGTCATCATCGTCACTGAAGTCGTCATGAGTCATATCCCGCGTTGTGCGAATGGCACTGCGATGTTCAATAGTGCTTTCCTCTGCATCGTCCTCATGAATCAAGCTTTCTAATTGGAAGATGCTCCCAATCTGGCCTGGTTCACTCACCACTCGCCTGCACTCTTCATCGCTGGCTTCGTCCGTGACCGAGACCTGGGCGGGTAGAGAAAGGTGCTGATCTTGGTGTTGGCTCTGCTGCATACGCTGAGCAGTGGACAAGAGCCGCTCTGTATGCGCGATCATTGTTCGAATCTCCTGTTGAATCGCTGCATCCTGTGCACGAATGCCTGAAGACGACAGGGGCGCATCATTCATTGATGATAGATTCTGCTGCAGTGCGTTGTCTAGATCACGAGACCGTTAATCTACCAGTACTACCACCGCATTGAGAACTCACCATTGGGTTCCTGCGGCGGGTGCGCTCTCTCTGCAAACAAGCTCGCTCTTAAATCGTCTGCATTGCAAACAGGAACTACATCAGAACATCAGTCTCAGTGTCTTGATCTCGCGTGAAACGTACACCGCTGCTGCTGGTTGTCGTCCTTCCGGAAGCGTCTGGGGAACGGCTGCTTCCGCTCGTAGACTGCTGCTGCAGCCTGTGGAAGATCTCGCTCGCATTGCTGCGTACTACCAACGGACGAAGCACTGGCCCATGCGACTGCGTCTACAGCGCCGTGGCCTTGAACGTCCATGGCTGAGGAAGGGATGAATCTAAGTTTAAACGACGCTTTGGTACGTCAGACAGAGCGTCTGTGGCCATGAAGCAGCAACCACTACAGAGAAACGTCTATGCGCTTGTGGCTCTTGACGCAGCGAGAGAGAGAAGACACACAGAGCGAGAGACCGAGAGAGCGACTGGATTGCGCGCGAGTGGCGTCTCTTCCGTTTTTCGAAATGGTGCCAGATTGGGCGTCTATGGCTGCAACATTCAGTGGTCCACATAATGTTACCAAGTCGGTCTGATTTAACGTGGATGACATTAATTAGTAGAAATTGACCCGAAGATAGCGTGGAGCTCAGACACCAGCGGATTTGATTGCTTTGACATTAATTTGACGTTTGTTGGCCTTAAGGATTGATCCAAAGCATGGCAACTCCAGTCACCGTTCCACTGGAAGCGTTCGCACAAAAACAACCACTGGTACAGTAGTCGGTTAAAACCGTTAGAATCAAGTCAGCTCGATACTTTATATAATTGAAATCGAAATCGAAAATAGAACTCTAGCCAAGTATTGATCTCCATAATGAAGCTGAATTGCTCCTACTGCAGAAGTTCACTGGATGCGTCTGAGGATCCTCCAGGCAAAATGGTCCTTTGAATAAAAATCAGCGCTTGGTGCTGGTTTTATTTAGATGTTTGCTCATTTTCATCCAATCAGAGTCAATCTATGTACCACAACGACCCAATCACATGCACTTCCCACTCCCTGCGCATTGGTTGTCTCTCGAGTTGAGTCGGCTACCGATCCTCAATCTGATCATGAGACCTGCATCCAGTGACCCCACAGCCCAGTCCAGTCGCACTCGCTCTGCGTAGGCCAACTGAGTCAATCCAGTCATTCCTCCCATTGGCGACGACTCTGATATTGTATTTGCAGCAGGACCATCACGCCTTTGGCCGCAGTTCCAGTGCGGGCTCAGCGCCAGCGCAAGGCCAAGACAGTCTACTCGCCCACAGCTGCAGACCACAAGCCGATGACTCATAAGACCGCTTTAAAGGCCGTTCATGCAGACGGAAAGCCCCAGAAGAGAGTCGGAAGACCTCGTAAAGTGTCAATCGCCACTCCGGGGGCCTCCTCCGCTGAGGACGATTCAGCTGAGAACGTCCCAGTGTACGCCACTCTAGCGGCCAAGATCCGAGCCCAAGTACTTGAGCTATGGGTTTGCTGGTCATTGCCCTGGGCTAAGACAGCCTTCTCTTTCTCTCTGTTGCTGTAGGTCACGAAACTCCGGTACCACATGGCCTTTGTGGAGGCCTACGAGGCCGAGGGCTGGCGTCGGGCGAGTCGAGAGAAGATCAAGCCCAGCAAGGAGCTGGAGGCCGCTAACGCACAGATCCTGGCGCGCAAACGCGTCGTGGTCGAGACACTGTACGTGCTGCAGGAGGAGTACAAGAACGAGCCGCCGCTGGCATTCCTCGTCACTTCTGGCCAGGGCGACATCCCGTCCGACCAGATCATCTGCTCTCGCTGCAACTGCACAGACACAGTCGAGGACAACGACATCCTGCTGTGCGACAACTTGGGCTGCCAGCGAGCGTATCACCAGCAATGCCAGAGCCCCATCGTCCTCACGGAAGCCATTCCTCAAGGCGATGAGCTGTGGTACTGTCAGATCTGCCTCGCGACTTTCAACTCGCTCAAGATCATCAACTCGGCCTTTGGAACCATGTACGAGACCATTGAGGAGGTAAGCACAAGAGCTTCGGTTGATACGCGCAGATACAGTCAGGGCTTGACGCCGTGAGCAGGTTTTCCCAGAGCTGAAGGAAGGAGGTCAAGCACAGGAAGACCGTGGGGATGAGGACGACGACGAAGAAGAAGACGACGCCGACTTTGTCGAGGGCGAACAAGACGAGACGGAAGAGGTGGATGACGGGGAGGAGTCTGATACAGCGCACTCGTCATCCGGAGATGAGTCTGCGATCAGTGACGGAGAGCTGGCGTTTCTGAAGAAAGACAGCGTCGTGATCAACTCCAACACGTACGTAGCGTAGCCCATTTACCAGATTGAACTGCTTTGGCTCATGCTTGTTCTTAGCCGCTCAGTGCGTTCACGTGCCAGTATTTCAGAAGTTGGTTACGCCGTGGGTCGTACTGTAGCCAAGATCGACAGTTTCGCACAACAGCTCGAGTTTGGCGTCGTCCGCAAGACCGTTCTCGAGCCGCAATGGCAGGTCACATACACCAACGGCACGACAGAGCTTCTAACACAGGAGCAGATGACGGATGCCCTGGCGCTTGCAGCACAGAATGAGCCATCCAAGAACGACAACAGACCGCAAGTGCTTGTCCAACAGGAGCCAGAGGAGTCTCCACAGAGTCTCATCCTTCCTGGAAAGCGCAAGCGAACGCCGGTCGACTACCGCAAGCTCAACGACATGCTGTACGCAGGCGAACAGGACAGCGATCTGGACGAAACCTACGAAGAAGGAGCCGACGGACACGCCGATCAAGACAGCGACGACTACAAAGAAGGAGATGACAGTCCACTGCCTCCGGCGTCGACCACGAAAGCGCCCAAGCGGAAAGGCCGACGCGTGCAAAACAAGGAGCTCTGAATTTGCATTAGTACATGGGGAACGCTGAGTCCACGTCTCGCGCGTACTGCGTGTAGCCGCCGTCCACGTTCTGCACGTTGCGCAGTCCATGGCCGAGTAGAAAGTTCGTAGCTGCAATAGAATCCACGCCGCGACGGCAAATCACGAGGCATTTCATCTCTTCGATGCGTCTAGAGCCTGCGATGGCGGGTTGTTGCTGGACATACAGGTCCTGAAGCGTTCGAATCGGATCATTGAGCTTGAGAAGCTTCTGGAATGGAACCTGCACAGCCTCTGGGAACCGGACCATGTCGAATTGCGTGTCCGAGCGAGTGTCTACAAGCAAATACTGATGTTGACCCGGACTTTGCTGACGCAGAGCTGCGAATGCCTCGACACTGATGCGATTCTTGGCTTCCAATTGTCCATGGACGTTCGTGGAGCAGGTCGCCGTGGAAGCCCGAAGCACCGGATTGCTGGTCCAGGTCGCTTGGTCGCCGCAAGCCGGACAGTCCGGATTCCGTCTCGAGCCGATCTTGAGGCGTCTGAACTGCCCATCGTACGCGTCATAGAGACACTGGACGCCAACCAGTGGCTCTCCAACGCGCGTGATAAGCTTGCACGCTTCCACGGCTTGCAGACAGCCGATGATCCCAGGCACGACGCCCAGCACACCGTTATCAGCGCAGGTCATTGGCGCAGCCAGTGGCTGAGGATACAGACACTGATAGCAGCACGAGTTGTCGTACGTGAACACGCTGAGCTGGCCTTCCATGCCCAGAGCGCTACCGGAGACCAGCGGCTTGCGCAGACGCGCGCACGCGGCGTTGGCCAGGTACCGAGTCATCACGTTGTCCGAGGCGTCGACCACGACGTCGTACTGCTGTACCAGCTCCAGTGCATTGCGCTCAATGAAGCGAGTGACATGGGCCACGCAGTCTACGTGTGGATTGAGCTTGGCCAATCGCTTGTGGGCCGAGACGGCCTTGAACTCGCCCACGGTGGTCTCATCGTGCAGCACTTGGCGGTGGAGATTGCTGCGCTCCACGCGGTCGTCGTCCACGATGCCGAGCGTACCGACGCCCATGGCACCCAGATACAGCGCCACAGCGGAGCCCAGGCCTCCAGCACCAATCAGCAGCACACGCGCGTGCCTGAGGCGGAGCTGCGCGTCACTGCCAAAGTCCGGCACAAGCATCTGTCGCCCGTACCGCTGGATCTCGGACCGCGACCATTGCGTGCACGCGTCCGCGGGGCTTGGCGCAGCGGCGGCTGGCTGGACAAGAGGCTCATGCTGCGTCAGCGCGTGCCGCAGATGCTCGTTCTCTCGCTCCAGCGCCTCAATACGCGCCTGCAGAGCCGGACATGAGTCGCAGCAGCTCATGGCTCTGAATGCGTCGTTTGATTGGCAAGAAAAGAGCCAATTGCAGCGAGTCATCACTGATGACGGCCGTCGTCCTTCCTGCTACAGTATCAACTCAGGCAAGATGATCCAGCGCGTGGCCCGAAGCGCTCGGCCTGCTCTGCGTCGTGCGGCGCATTTGACCAGCAGCCAGGACAACGATCCGCTGCTGGCGCTGCTGGAGCAGGTCGCTGCTGGCAAGGTGCGCATTCTCCAGACTGACTGGTTCGTATGGCGATCCTCGGACTGACTGTTCGCTGGATCAGGTTGCGCCGCAGACGGCAGCAGATACGTGGCACAAGCAGCAGACGCAGAGCGACGAGGACTACGAGTCCGTAGGCTCCTTTGCCAAGATCGACACCACGCGGCTGCAGCGTACGGGCTTCCCCGAAGTCATCTACGCCGAGGGCAAGACAGCAGAGCACGTGGCCCGGATCTTCGAGTACATGCTGCAGAGCGAGAGCTCACATTCGCATATCATGGCCACGCGCGTGACGAACGAGCAGGCCCACGACATCACGCAGCTGCTGCCGGCCCACGACATGACGTATTACGCGTCGGCGCGCATCATGGCGCCCTCAGAGCTCGTGGCCAAGGCGCAGAAGAAGGCACAGGAGCTTCAGGACGAGCACAAGGTGCGTGATGTGGCCTTGTGGACTACTAAACAATGGAATGACACGCAATTCCTACAGGCGCATGCGTGTGTGCTCTGTGCTGGAACGTCGGACTTGCCAGTGAGCGAAGAGGCTGCAGTCACTCTTGGTACGCGACTCATGCTGTTCCTTGGCTGGTGGACCGGTCTTCTCATGGAGCTTGCCATACACAGAGTTGGCTGGCTACCGAGTCACTCGACTATACGACGTGGGCGTGGCTGGCATCCACCGACTTCTTCGGAACCAGCACGTGCTTCGAGCGTGTGACGTGGCGATCTGCGTCGCTGGCATGGACGGCGCTCTGCCTGGCGTCGTGGTAAGACCTCCAGTCTATTCACACGCAACAAGCTGCTGCTCACATTTGTCTGTAGGGTGGACTCACGGACGTCCCAGTCGTTGCAGTGCCCACAAGCGTCGGGTACGTCGTTGAAACGCATTGCTCTCTTTGTTGTCTGCTTGACCAGCTGATCGTCTGTAACGATACGGCTTAATCAGATATGGAGCTGCGTTCGCAGGCCTTGCGCCTCTGCTCACGATGCTTAATGCCTGCTCTCCTGGCGTTGGTGTGGTCAACATCGACAACGGCTTTGGTGCTGCCGTCCTTGCAGGTTCGCTGTTGTCTATCATCACTGTCTGTATCCGTCTCACTCTCCTCATCCTGATAACAGCGCGCATCCTTCGTAAAGTACGCAGCTAACACAGTTACTATGCGGTAATGGCCTCCGCCTTGTTAAACCGAGATCAGCGTCAGCCAAGAGAGCTGCCTGTAATAAACGCTACTGACTGTGCTATTAGACCAACAAGTCTCATCCATCATTCGTAGGTTTCTACTTGAAGTAGTAGAGTCTTAAACTGTCAATCTGCAGTGAGAAAAACGTTCCAACATCATTTTGGATTTGATCCGATGGAGTTGAGCACCACTGTTGCAGTTTTCATCCCCGCGGGCGCTCGAATCAATCGTGTGGGACTAAAGCGCCGGTCTTTTGAGCAGCGTTATGGCATTCAATTTCAGATTGACACGTCCAATCGCCAAGTGATGTTGATTGGACCGGCAGATCAAGTTGAACAAGCGAGAAACGAATTGGAGTTGTTCCTGAGCCAGATCGCTGTTGGGAATTCTCCCATGACGGTTCCTAAGGCTAAGAACGCGCTAACTTCAGACCAGATGAGGACTTTTCGTAGCTTATCGATTCGAAAGGGACCTTCGTTCACTTGGCAGTTCCAGCCAACGTCCAAGCCTGCTATTGATGTCGATATCAAGCAATTCCCCTGCGAATTAGTGCGCACAGGAGTGGCGAATGAAACCCGCAGCATTGAGGTCGAGATTCCAATTGTGAACAATTTTCATGAAGCGTATTTGTCAGCAATCTCAAATCCATTCAAGCAACTGACCCAAAGCGATGGGATCCGAGTCACCGCAATGCTCGGCCGCTCGCTTTACAGTCCGACCAGTCCGAATGCGCATGGAGAAATGAGCTGGGATCAACTGCAGCGTCTCCGAAGAGGAATAGATCTCTGCTCAGCTTGGTCGAACATCTGTGACTCTAGTTCTATTGAGATCCAATCGCTAATCGCAAAGCTACAGTCCGTGCAGGAAGCCGAAGGAGCAGAATACAAGGACGTTATGGTTGTGACGATCAAAAGCCCGGAGAATGTGGTGGTAAAAGCCAGGTACTACAGACGACCCGGTGGCAATTGGGAGTTCAAACGCAGCTACATCGGTAACAAAGACCACATCATCCACGATATTTCTCTCAGCGATAAGATCGGTCTAAAAAAAAAAAAAATCGTGTTCGTTGCTACACAAAGGAGACGCCGATCGGAGCTCCGTGGATCGACCCCGTCTATATTCACGACTCTGCTGACAGAGATCTGTGGGGGACCGAGGTCTCTTTCAAGGACTTCTTGCCAAGGATTTGCTGTGGCTCCTTCGTGTCGATTGGCAGAAGGGCGAAGCTCACACACAATGAACTTCGCTTCCAACTGATCCAGAATCGCGATGAACTCGCTCTAAAAGTGAATATTCCGAAGCTTGAAGCCGTCACCATGACTCCAGACAAAGTCCACAAGCGCTTGGTGGCTAAGTTTATATCGATGATTGACGAGCAAGTGTGAGGATTTGTTTGAGAATGTGGCGCAGTTGTCAGCGAAGAAATAGGTAACTACATGTTTTTATCAATTCACCAGCGATCCAATCTGACCACAGCGGACTTGCAATTATCGTGTGAGATCTTGATTCGCTTCAGGTTCAGACCATCTACGCAATCATGGGGTACTGTACATTATGATCTTCATAGCCTTGTCAAGGTTAAAGGAACGACGTTACCGCCGCAGAGAGACACGTAAGGTGTGGATTGCAAAGTATGTACGGTACAAAGCACTGGATGAAAACACAACACCACGAAAGAAACGGGCAAAGTGGAATGTGTGGGCCACACATTCCCCGGTATCCTTGCGAATTTTATATAGGTGGCTTTTGTGTGCGTGCGTGCCCTAATCTATATCCCACTTCTCGTTAATCAACGAGGCGCGGAGTGGGGAGAAACTAGGGAGTTCCAACTTACAGGGACCTCCACTTAGGGTTAGGTCATTACTAATCAAACGAATAATCAGGAGACATGTTTTGATTACTACGCTACTAAATAGTTTATTAAGGGTCAGTGCTGATTTATAAAAATTGTCGCCGCTACATGAAGACTATCACCAAGGCCGTTCGCCTCAGCTAGCCCAGGCACCTGAGTTTCTTGTTCGCCTGGCAGTTTGCGTCGGGTGATTATACAGGTTTTGTAGACTTCGTGAGCAGCATTGGGGCTTGTCTCACCCACAGCTCTCATTATAATAGTAATTGCGTGACGACTCCAAAATTTGTAAGTATGTTTACTTACTTCTTGCTGCCTTTGTGACC
>JAADVW010000973.1:0-11452 GCA_023335875.1 Elongisporangium prolatum
AATTCATCGCGCTGCCCTGCAGCCACATGATGCACAAGGACTGCGGCATGCCCTGGCTAAAGGAGCACAACGTCTGCCCTGTGTGCAGATACCAGCTCCCGACCGCACAGGACGAAGTCGCTGCCAAGCCAGTCGCCGCTTCTGCTTCAGTGAGCGAACCGGAGCAGGAACCAGAACCGGAGAATGATGACGACTCGATTCGAGTGACTGGCATGCGTCGATCGCGCTCGCAGTCAATGGATCAACCGCGCCTGGTGCGCCAGCGCTTGCATGAACACGAGAACACCACGTCTCTTCCTGGTTCTGTCGACGAGGACGAGATGGACAGTTTACTGGACGAAGAAGCTACGCGTCTTGTCGAGGAAGAACTCGCCAAGCATACAGCGAACGTCGAGTCCGTGAATTTTGACGAAGTCGACGTGGAGGAATTACTTCGCGAGAGCTCCACTTGGTAAACCACGACCATCCACTCACATGCACTGAGGTAGTATTAGTAGTAGGTAGGTAGAACCCGTATTTAGACGAAGCAGCATTGGCTCAAACGCAAATGCGTTGCAATTAGTAAGACATAATAACCAAATCGATGTGCACATTCCATCTGTTGTTCTTCAACCATACCCATAAGTTCCAGGATACGGTTGGTCCAGTTTATATTGATGCGTGTGCGTATCTTTTCTGGGGTCATTCGCAGCCCAGCTTTCACTTAGACAGTTCGGTTGAGAAGACCGTTGGCGTTGCGGGAAGGCGTCTGTTCGCTTTTATCAAGCGCGCGCTCGACAATCCAATCATTAGGCATTTCTTCTCGCGGCCGCCAGTTCCCACAAGCCACTCTCACGATGATGACGATGCCGATGACGACGAAGCAGTGGCGCTGGTTCTACTTTGACGGCATGGATGACGTCGAGCAGGAGCAAAGAGCCCTCGTGCCTGATGCAGTGATGCGTTTCTGGGCGACTGTCTGCATGTATCTGGCTGACTTGAGCCCAAGCAACAAGCTGCAGAAAATCCTGGACCAGTAACAAAAAGATCCACTGCTGAAGAAAGTGGCGTATCTGCTGAATCGTTCGCCATTGGATCTCGCAAACCTCAAGGGCTTCCATGATTGATAATACATTTGCCTGCAGCAGATGCGATCGGCCTGTTCCCACTGAGTGCATTGGACAGTTATTCCATCTACATTACCGAAGAGTCTCCATCTCCATGGAAATTTCCCATGAAGAAGCGGATGCTGCCGCTCCTCCCCCTTTTCTCTTGATGATGGGGGAGGGATCCTTGGAACGCACGAGCGGACCACTGTGGGTCCCCGATCTTGCGACCCAAGCAGAACGAATGCCAGTCGACAAGTTGACTCGTTGCGATCACACGTCATGACCAAGCAGCCCAAGCGCATACAGACCCCATCCATTCAGCACCACTGGTTCCGAAACGGCATTCCTGACGCCAGTTCAGAGGCCAACACCAATACGGGCCAACTGCTGGAGCGCATTCTGGCGTCGCTAATGTTTGATTCTGCGTGATACCTTGAGTGAGAGTGGGGCGCACCAGTTTACCAGAAAATAATAATAAAAAGCTGAAACCCACTGCTCAATCGTGTTGACAAAGTATGCAATGGGAATTTTGCATGGCGCTTGATGTAGCCGGTTAAGCTGGAAAATGCAGTAACATACCGCGGAGGTGGAGGCTTGCTGCTGGTCTTCACTACTTACGGCATCGACCTCTTTACCAGCGAGGATCTTGTGAGGAAGGCTAGTACCATTTTGAACCCATATTCACAGACATTAAAGTGGGACAGCCTACATATTTCCTTCTGGGTGTACATGTGGAGCGGCCTACATTTAGTTCCACAACCTGCAATTCCTCACCACAGACTTTGCATTAAAAGTCGGTCAAGGAATATAATATACATCTGCAGGTCGCTGTCTTTTCGTAAAATACCCTTTCTCGCATCAGAATACTGACACTCACAATCGCCGAATGGTATTTTACATGTAAACTAACAAGGATCGTTCGGAAATAAAACGCCCCCATGTTGGGCAATCTGCAAAAGGAGCTCGACCAGACGCACGTCTCCATTGAAAATGAGCTACCGCGGCATGAACCCGAACGCGGAGATCGTGAGCAAGTCGCAGGCGCTGATGGTCAACGTTAGCGCCGCCAAGGGCCTGCAGGGCGTGCTCAAGTCCAATCTGGGTGCGTCCTCTTTCCTTCTCTCTCTCTGTCTGTCCAATTGATCTGACAAATCGAAACGCGATCCTTCCATGGGCAGGTCCCCGTGGCACGCTCAAGATGCTCGTGGGCGGTGCTGGCCAAATTAAACTCACAAAGGACGGTAACGTGCTGCTGCACGAAATGCAGATCCAGCACCCGACGGCTGCACTGATCGCACGTGCGGCTACGGCCCAGGACGACGTCACGGTGCGTTGAACGGGCGCCATGCATATTTTGAATGGGGGAATGGACTAACGCGATTGCTGTAACAGGGTGATGGCACCACGTCCACGGTGCTCTTCATCGGCGAGCTGCTCAAGCAGTCAGAGCGCTTCCTGGCCGAAGGCCTACACCCGCGCGTCCTGTCCGAGGGCTTCGAGCTCGCCAAGGACGAGGTGCTGCGCGTGCTCGACAGCCTCAAGGTCGTGCACAAGGAGCCGCTTAAGGACCGCGAGCTGCTCTGCTCGGTGGCACGTACGTCGCTGCGCACTAAGCTGGACCAGAAGCTGGCCGACCAGTTGACCGAGATCGTGACCGACGCTGTGTTGACCATCGCGCAGCCCGGCCGCCCGATCGATCTGCACATGATCGAAATCATGCACATGCTGCACCAGAGCAGCAGCGACTCGCGTCTGATCAAGGGCCTTGTGCTGGACCACGGCTCGCGCCACCCGGACATGCCCACGAGCCTCGAGAACTGCTACATCATGACGTGCAACGTCTCGCTCGAGTACGAGAAGAGCGAGGTGAACTCGGGCTTCTTCTACAACTCGGCCGATCAGCGTGAGAAGATGGTCGAGGCCGAGCGCAAGTTCACGGATGACAAGGTCAAGCAGATCATCGAGCTCAAGCGTGATGTGTGCACGGACGAAAACGGCAAGAGCTTCGTGATCATCAACCAGAAGGGTATTGACCCGCTGTCACTCGACATGCTCGCCAAGGAAGGCATTCTCGCATTGCGCCGCGCCAAGCGCCGCAACATGGAGCGCATCACGCTGGCTTGCGGCGGCATGCCCATCAACTCGACCGAGGATATGGATGAGACCATGCTCGGCTTTGCCGGCAAGGTCTACGAGCAGACTCTGGGCGAGGAACGATACACGTTCGTGGAAGACGTGGAACACCCGCAGTCGTGCACGATCCTGATCAAGGGCCCGAACGAGCACACGATCGCGCAGATCAAGGACGCCATCCGCGACGGCATCCGCGCGGTGAACAACGCCATCGAGGACCAGGGCGTCGTGCCCGGCGGTGCCGCTTTCGAGCTCGCGGCCAATGAGGCGCTCAACAAATACAAGGGATCGGTCAAGGGCCGCGCCAAACTCGGCGTGCAGGCGTTCGCCGACGCGCTGCTGGTGATCCCCAAGGTGCTGGCCGAGAACTCGGGTCTGGACGTGCAGGACACGCTGATCGCTGTGCAGGAGGAGCACGCCAACTCAGGCGAGGCCGTCGGCATCGATCTGTTCACGGGGGAGCCCATGCTGCCCGGCCAGGAGGGCATCTGGGACAACTACCGCGTCAAGCGTCAGTTCATCCACCTGGCCACGACGTTGGCCTCGCAGCTGCTGCTCGTGGACGAAGTCATGCGTGCCGGCAAGCAGATGGGCAGCGGCCCTCCGGCGCCGGAGGAGTAAGCTGTCGGACTGAGCGGAAGGTTTAGTAGTAAATTTGTCAGCAACACCATAAGATAACAGGACTGCGTTCCTTCTACGGCTTGATGGCAATGGCACCTGCTTACTATTTAACTCCGTACGAACAACAGATAGAACACGACGATGTCGGCGATCGCCAGCAAGATGATGATCATCCACAGACAGACCTACGTACGGCCATCGAGTCAATCAACCATAAGCCAATGCAGCAATCCACTCAATCGACTCACCTTCTGGCGGTAGGAGCGGTCAGCGATGATCTGCAGGTACATGTGCACTTGGCTCGTGGCGCTCGAGGTCTCGGAAACCATGCCCTTCATGTCCTGCATCTGCGCACGCTGGAGCTCCAGATCCACAAGCACGTGCTTGGCCACCTGTTCCGTCTCAAGGACCTGGTTCTTGGAGGCTTCGATCTTGTCAGACGTGCGCATCAGCGACTGCACGCCCTGGAGACAGCGCAGCCAGCGTAAATCAGATACAAGGATCGCGAAGCCATTCGTTCCGCTTCATGCTCACTTACCGCATCGGCGCCGAAGAACGTGCTGTAGTTGTTCACAGGAGGAGACGTGGACCGTCCATTGGGCTCTGTCCAGCCGTTAGCGCGGCGCTGTTGCACTGCGTCACCCTTGGTGTTGATCGCAAGATCGCGGAAGCTGCCCTGCATCCTCTCTTGTCGCTGCTTTGGATTTCCCAAATGGGCGGACCTAAAAAACATTTGAGGCAGGTTTTTTTTCTCTTAGAATGTATACCACACTAAATTGGTGTGGTACACATGAACTTTGAGACCTTGTGTGCCTCATTTTAGGATGAGCTTCGGGAAGACGAACTACCGCGCAGGCGGCACGCGCGGTGGTGCTGATCGTAGGTTCCTGCAGCAGACGCGTCGCAGTGAGAAGTGATATACTAAGGTTGTCTTGGCTGTGGTGGTGCTGGCGCGTGTGCTTTTGACAGAGTTCAAATGGGACGATGTGAAGAACGACAAGTACCGAGAGAACTATTTGGGCCATTCGGTGCATGCGGCTGTTGGGCGTTGGCAGAAAGGTGCGATCGATCCGTAGTACTCTGCTTGGAGTGTGCGCAAACACTCTGATACTGACTGTGTTTACTATAGGCAAAGACCTGACGTGGTATGCCAAGGCCAGTAAGGCGGACCGTGCCATTGCGCTTCAGGCAGAGATCTCGGCCGCCAAACAGCGTGACGAAGACGTGATGAACGAGGCTTTGTATGTCAGACCCCACTGGTCATAGAGATCACAAATGCATGACCGCTAATTTGGTCATTATGTTGTGCGTAGAGGCATCGCTCCACGCCGTCGAGCAGCTCCGACGCAGCATTTGGACGCAACGGAGATGAAAGAACTGCTAAAGCGCGGCGCCTCTGAACGGGACGATCTGGGCGCAGACCGGATCGAAGGTCTTGGCGCTGCACCTGTTCCTGGTACCGGAGTCGACGCAGGGCCGAAGAAAACGCTGGCCCAGCGTTATCAAGACGATCTGGCGAGAGGCCGCGCAGACGACACGTACGCGTTGCCAGGCACCATGTCGGTCAACGAAGCAGGCGGGAAACTGACCGAGAAAGAGGCGAAGAAGGCGGCCAAGACAGAGAAGAAGCTCAAGAAAAAGCTCAAGAAGCAGCACAAGAAGCACAAGAAAGAAGAGAAGCGGAAGCGCGAGGACTCAAGAAGTCGACACGACTCACGGTCTCGTTCTCCGTCCGTGTCGCGATCCCGTCGTCACGCTTCTCGCTCAAGAGATCGAGCAATTGAAGACAGATTCTCTTCGGCCAGACGGGCGCCACGCTCTCGCTCTGCATCGCCCCCACGCCGTCATCGTGACCGCTCGCGGTCGCGCTCTGCGTCTTCCGATCGCCATCGATATCGTGCGCGTCGATCACGATCCAGCTCCAGGTCCAGACGCTGAGCACCAGAGAGACTCATTAACGGAACGTAGGAATCACCATGTTCATCGAGTCTATTTTATCATTTGCCGTTCGGATGGGGCAATCGGAGTGCTGCCGAGTGTGTCTATTCAGTTGCCTTGGAGGTCGTGTGCGCTTTCTTCTGGCGGCCGCAGCGCTCAGCCGATCCGTCTTTGAGCTCGTACGCTGGCAGGTAGTACCCTTCCTTGCCGTCCAGGCCGCTCCGCCACAGCGCTGGGTTCTGCACCGTGTCATAGATATTGCCCAGCGAAGTGTACCTGCATTGCAATCAGCATTAGCAGTCGCCCATTCCTGGTCTAGTACGCTAACGCACCCGTGGTCGTAGAGACAGCAGTATTCAAGGTCACACTCGCGCAGGAACCGCCAGACGTCCTCGTACGTCCATCTTAGGATCGGGTTAATGCGCAGGAAGGCTGGCCAACCCGGAGTGCTTGGCGAATAATGCTCCAAGTCCTCCGTGTGCGGGTCACCGCCACGCACGCCCATGTAGATCGCCTTGATCTTGAGCTTGTCTAGCATATCCTGCACGCCCTCGACGAACGCGCACTTGTACACATGGCAGCTCACCGAGTATCTAGCAGCAGAACGATATGGTCAGTCTCCGCCCGAATGACACGCGATCTTTTCCTAAGCTTACCTGGAGGTGCACTGCTCAATGAAGTCGCGCACTTCTGGGAACTGGTCGTGCGAGTCAAAGTACATGACGGGCACGCGCTGCATTTGCTGCTTCACGCACATTTCCAGCTCCAGATTGGGAAACGCCAGCTGCGTCAGACTCTGGCGAGGCGAGCTCACTGACGACGGCGGTGCTGACTTGAAGGGCTCGTTCTGCTCCATGAGCAACTGCTGCTCGCGCTGCGCGATGACAATGCGCAGCAGATGCAGCACGACCGTCGAGTCCTTGCCACCGTTGAAGCTAAAGCACACACCGTCCACACCGAAGAGATCGATTGCGCGGTGGATCACGTCCAGCGCCTTTTGCAGGCGGCCGCGCGTGGGCGTATCGCAGCTGGCGAAGAACTCGTTGAAGCGGTCTAGCTCAGCAGCTGCAGAAGCGGAAGACGGCATTGGCGTGGGCATCATCAGCGGCTGGAGGCTCGAGTCGGTGGACATGTCGCTCATGATGCTGGGAGTGAAGACGTGGAGTGGGTCAGGTCTAAAATTGCGCCGACGTGGAAATTCGTTTAGGTACGACGAATTAATTACTAAACTTGAAGAGACTTCCTGGGCTGTGTACCGGAACAACCCATATACAGACTGTTCTGCACCTACTATGTACAAAAACTGAATTCCACTTCGACTTTTGAGATGATCACTCCCGATAACGCAGGGTCCTCCAAAATACCAAAGAAGAGGTGCGCCCGATTCGACGGTGTTGATAAATCCAGTAAAATCACTTCATGAATAAATGGATAGCTGCAGCTGGCACCACGTCGACTTTCGCGTGTCGAACTGATCTAATAGCGTCTGGTTGTACTTCGTTGCGCACACCACCAGAAGCGCTTAAATGTGCGTCTGCATATTTCGACACTTCAGAAACATGCGGTTAAAGACATCACATTCCTTCCTCAAGTGAGCTTCAGAGAACTCGGTTGATGTGAAGTTCTTCACTGCAAGACCAAGCGGCAGGATCTGGTCTCATCCCAACATAGCCGAAAAACGATCCACGCCCAAGAAGCACGAAGAAAACATTTCTCATCGATAACCACTTTCCAACAATATTGAGGCGGAACTTCATGAAATGCTCGCGACTGTCCAAATGACCCAGATTGTCTGCTTCAAACGCAGCACCAATCTCATCCAGCACAATAAACAGCGGCCCCACTTCACGTGTCAATTGTTTCAAAAACCTTTTTCGTGGTCTCTGGTGGATTTGAAAAGAATAGCAGGTGGCTTCTCAAACATCTCACGGAGCTCTTTGACAAGGAAGTCAAGCATCACCGCATCGAGAGACGGCTTCAAAATTAACCTCTATCAAACATGAGATGAACGGTGCGGCATTCAAGAAGAGTCTTCTGGAAATCGCTTTTGTCATCAACACCCTTCCATGTTTCGCTGCACTTTCGTATGTAATGATCCCCAAATGATGATTTGCCCAAACCAATGCTGTTTGTCGACAACGGGAATAACCCACTCGAGTCCTGCGTTATATACTATTCTGTTGTAATTCTGTTCGTGGTTTCTTGAAGCTGCAGCACTGCACCATCTCGATTACGAAATACATTTGGTCATTCGCGAGTGAATAGACTGGTTCCACTTCAGTCTTCCACTCCCACCCTGATTCCTTGCTATCCAAAAGCAGGCCATGATATCCAGCAACTCCTCGCACAACCTTGGCTTTCTTTGGAAAAGGTTCGATGCCGGTTGCATGCGGTCGATAGGACGGAGGCGGTGCTGTCGGCGGCTCATCGGTAGGAACCATCACCATGGATTTACCCTTCGTTAGGTGCAAGCTTTTCGCCAAAGTATCTCGCGTTCTTGATCCACAGCAACTAATCCATCATCTCAAAGCCTTAGGGCTGTTCATGTTCATCAAGCACCACAGGGTGTCTGTGCTTGTCGAGCATCACAGCTTTAACTGTCTCGCTGGTCATCCACGAATCACCCTTCTTGGCCAAGAACAGGTGCAGCTTGCTCTTCGGAAGCCGAACTCTGGATCCGCTCGGATCGCATTCTTCAAGTCCCCCACCGAATGACTCGCATTAATGTCGACAGGGAAAGCGCTTCCTGCGAGAGCTTCAGTGCATTTCCTCGGCTATCAATTTATACAGGTAACATTGATCCCTCACTCACAAAATTCCAGTGTCGTTTGCCCTAATTTAACCAAAGTCCTTACATTAAATTTGTTCTAGGATGTCCTACATTACCTCGGACTTGCTTCAGTTGGGCGTCCACAGCCATGAAGCGCTCTGGCGGATGGTACCAAGAGGTGCGTTTGTCTCTGGATCTGTTGCTGCTAGAGCTTGCTAATGCGTGGATTATCTGCTGTTGTGCCAGGTGACAGACGAGCAAGGCCGCCGTCGCTTCCATGGCGCGTTCAGCGGCGGCTTCTCGGCCGGATACTTCAATTCCGTTGGCAGCAAGGAAGGCTGGCAGCCCAGCACATTCACATCTTCCCGAGACCGCCGTAATGCAGGTTCGTCTTCTCCCGATGGATCCAAGACGTACGCGCAGAGAGCAGAGGATTTCATGGACGAAGACGACGATCCGCTGCTGGGCAAGCGACTGGAGACCACTGCGCTGTACGACACCCTGCAGAGCTCACTCAAGGGCCAATTACGGCAACAGCAGCAAGGCGCTGGTCCTGCGCAGCGTCAGCAGCCAATTCCAGCGTTTGCGCTACCGGAAGACCTGCTGCTGCCTCCAAGCGAATCCGTTGGTGCCAAACTGCTCAACCGCATGGGCTGGAAAGACGGCCAGGGCATTGGTCCTCGCATCCGTCAGCGCAAGTTTGAACCACAGAGCGAGAGCAAAGAAGAAGAAGAAGAGACGAAAGAGGATATATATGTCGCGCCGCGTGTGTCGGTCGATCGATCAGTGTTCCCAGAGCCCAAGAACGATCGGTATGGTGCAGGCTTTGATCCGTACACGAATGCACCCGAGTTTGCCCGGTACAAGAAGCAGCATCAGCAGTCTGCTCAGCTCGCACAACAGGGCAAGCGAGAGATTGTATCGTTTGCAGACGCGCTGCAAGCCGACCCCAACGGCGATCGGCGTGCGGTCTTGGGCTACGGACTGAGCGCCTTGGAAGAGAACGACGACTTGGACGTGTATGGCACAACGTCCATGAGCGAGTTTGATACTGAGATTGCACCAACTGGGAAGCGCGATACAAATATCAAGCGTATCGACTCTATCGCGCAGGAATCAAAGCGGTCATCACGACGCAATCCGAGTGTTTGTTCAGATGGGAAAGCACCGCTGCCGGGTTTTGACCTGGCGCCTTCACGAGAGAAGCCGCCAAAGTCTGTGCTACTGCGGCTAGAAGTGCCTGCGGGCTTTAAGCCAGTGCACCGATTTAAGAATGGTGATGGCACAAAGGATTCGGTCGCTAATCTATATCGACTGCACAACTTCTCGACCATTAAGCATGGCCAGGGAAGTCTCATGACAGCGAAACAGCGCGGAGAGATGCTGGGCGAAGAGCCTGAGCAAGCTTCGATAGTGAAGTCGAGTGTATTTGACCTCATGGATTCGGCTGCAAAGCAGAAGCTGCTGGGGGCTGTCATTCAAGCCGAACAAAACGCAATTGCCCAGCAGGATCAAGTGCGAAAGGAACGTCAGCCATTGGTGCATGGCGGTGAGGCGCTTCGTGCGACAATCACTGCGTCGATTGCCAAGCGGTTTGTTTCAGCCAAAGAGGAGACTGGTGACTTAGCGGTAGAAGTGGCCGCGCCAGTGATCAAGAAGTCGTATCGAACGGAGAGTATGTGGATGCCCAGCAGTTTGCTGTGCAAACGGTTCCACGTGAAGTGCAAGTCAGCGACCACGACTTCGGCACTCACAGACTCGAGCTCTGCAGACAAACGAGATCTGTTTGATCGAGAGGTCACGCCGCATTTGGTAGCTGCGTATTCCTCCAGAAAATCATCGACCATGGGGATCGAATCTCAACCAAATGCATCTCAAGCGGCTCTCAGCGAAACGACACAAGCGCTAACTGGAGAAGAAGAGCTACCGCCGCTGCCTATTGTGCAAAAACCTGCTGCGAGTTTGTTACAGTCGATCTTTGAGCCTTCGGACGAGGAAAGTGACGGCGCTGAGTCCTCAAGCGACGATTCCTCCAGTGATGAAGACGAAGCCAAGACGACACAAGATGGCCTAAAGGAGCATCCGAAGCTCTCAGCGGAAGTAGATGCGTCTAGTGCGAAGAATTTATTGGCGCGGGGTTCGAATCACAAGCTCCCTGCCCTGTCAGCGCATGATCACTCTGGCTGGAGCTCAGAAGACTCCAGCTCATTGTCCGACTCGGAGCAGGATGGTCTGCCTCCTCCAACCTCTTCATCCTCTCGCCACTCCAAGAAACGACGTCGTGAGAATGCTGATGATGATTCCGATAGCGATAGTCGCCGTAAGAAAGACCGAAAGAAGCACAAGAAAAAGAAATCCCACAAGAAACACCGCTCCAGCAGCGATGCCAAGCACGCAAAGACCAGCAAGAAGTCGTCGCACAAGGCTAAGTCTCGCCACAAAGACTCGCGCCGTGGTCGCAGCCGAAGCCGGAGCCCACGCCGCAGAGACCGCTGACCGCTTATGGATCTGCAGTAGTAATCGACACTTTGGAATGATACTATCTACATTGACCAGAAGCAATGTTGACGACTGGCAACACACAAGCAACAATAACAAGAGCGGAAGAATGTAAAAGGAGTTCATTTCTGTGCGTATTGCCGAGTCTAAACTAATAATGTAAGAGAAAGTGGACCCAAAACATTAGGGGGTGGGCAGCAGCCTAGTCGAACGTGACCTTGTTGCCCTGGAAGCTCTGGATCGAGGTCGAGGCGCGCTTGGGAGGGCCATCGCCACGGCCTCCACGGCCTCCACCACGTCCACCAAAGCCACGGCCACCGCCGCGACCGCCACCACGGCCACCAAAGTCTCCGCGGCCGCCGCCACGTCCGCCAAAGCCACGACCGCCGCCGCGACCACCGCC
>JAADVW010000974.1:0-11446 GCA_023335875.1 Elongisporangium prolatum
GATGCCAATCATCCAAGCATGAACGATACATCTCTGTCGTGCTGGAAATGCATATTATTAACTCTTACTCAAACGCCGCTCTCTCTTCTATTGTTTGCCACAATCGTCGAAATGCTTTGCTAGTGCATGCTAGCGTACAAACTGTTGACAGAAGACCTCTATTTGAGTGTCTTACTGTAATTTGTGCGACGTGCATCTTGCCACTCAAGAGTGTTGGTCAATTCTGGAATCGAAGAGTCATACAGCAACTGTATCAGGTTGCTGTTCTACAGTACTCCACTCTGTTCTGGAAGATCGTTCGAGAACAAGGATGTATATATTTCACAAGAGAATCGTTCGAGAACAAGGATGTATATATTTCACAAGAGAAGTAGGACTGGTGTCCTATGCATGTACTAGGATCATATAGTAGGAGTAGGAGCTTGTTTGCAGGCTCCATGTAGTTGTGTGCCCAACTTACTTTCAATTCACTCTGTTCAAGACACACAACTCAAGACTTCACCGCTGGTTCTGTCCTTTCGTTATAGGTTATGAGCCCAAATACGTCCGGCCCAAACGACATCCTCTGCGACGACGATTACTTCATGGGGGAGTATAACTCCCGCATGGCGTTGGCCATAAAGGAACTACTTGACCACATCACGGTCGAGATGAAGCCCGATGAGATCGCCCTGCGGGAGACGCCACAATGGAATGTCAACGACATGGAGGCGATGGCGGTCATGTCGAAGCGATTGGGTCCTACGTACTACCAGTCGATGGTTCGCGATGCGACCTCTGCGCTCGAAGTGTGGGAGATTCTTCGCTTGTTCTTCGTGAGGCAGTCGCTTCACAATCGTGTTCAGCTCCGCAAGCAACTACATGAATTTTCTATGGGATCCGTGGAAGATCTGATGAAGCACCTCGTCCGATTTGTGACGATCTCTGTGCGCGTTTGGCTGCGGTGGGCGAGAGTATGGCTGAGGACGAAAAGCTGATCGTCCTGCTGGAAAGCCTCCCAAGTGAGTATGATGCCATGGTGCTCATCATCGAAGCCCACAAGGAAGTGACGCTAAGGAAATGCTGCGTCGGGAGCATGAGACGCTCCAAAAGCGCGAAGTCAAGGAGACGGCGTTCGAGGCCACTATCGGGAACCGTGGAGAGCGGTTCAGCCACAGCAAGCGCTCGAATGGCCACAATGGTGGTGGTGGTCGTGATCGTGGTCCCCACAATGGTGGTTGGCAGAGCGATGGCCGCCAAGGTGGTGGGCGGCAAGGTGATCATCAAGGAAGGACGTAATTTGAAGGGAAATGCCGCGAGTGCGGCCAATATGGACACAAGAAGGCGTCATGTCCACGTTTCAAGAAGAGCGGCAATGGTGGAGACGAATTCGTATTTTCCGCCACGAGTGATGGTCATCTGCACGGGATGACTTGGTTATTGGATAGGTGGGCTTGTTCCCACATGACTGGTGACATCGGTGATTTTGTGGAATATCGGGAACTGGCAAGTCCTATCGAGATCAAAGTGGCCAATGGGCAGCGCTTACCAGCCGCGGGTGCTGGATCTGTTCGATTCACTGTGAATGGAGGCGCGTCGGTGAAGTTGGTGGGCGTTCCGCACTCCACCGCAAGTTGGTATCGATTCCGGCACTAACGGCAAAGGGAGTGGTGGTACAGTTCGAAATGGATCGAGCGGTATTTTCTGTTGGCAGCGCCGTCGTTGCGACGATACCTCGCGTCGGAAAGCTCTTTGTGTGGAGTGTGAGCCAAGCCCGTGGTGATGTTGCTTTTCATGCTACTGAAGCTGCGAGTATTACTGCGCTTTGGCATGGCCGCGTTGGTCATGTCTCCGCGTCGAGAATGGAGTCGATGGCGAGCGCAGTGGATGGGATCCCGACATTGAACACTGGTGAACTAAAGCATGGTGTGTGCGATGGCTGTGTGTGCGAGAAAAAAAAAATGACGGTCAGTCAGTTTTCGCATCATTCGGGAAGCGAAGTGGAGACTCTGCACCCATTTGAGATCATCCACAGTGATATGATGGGGCCGATCAAGCCGAAGAGCAAAGGCAGCGCTCAATATTTGCTTACATTCATCGACGACTACAGTCGGTACGTGTTTCCGTACCTACTCGCTTCGAAGTCGCAAGCATACGATCGGTTTCGGGAGTTCAAGGCACTTATCGAGCCTCAATATGGGCGGTGCATCAAGTGTATCACGACCGATAATGGAGGCGAGTACTGCAGCAAGCGATTCGAGAAGTTTTGTGCTGAGAACGGGATCATTCACCAAACGACGGCCCCGTACTCGCCACAGCAAAACGGAATTGCTGAACGAATGAATCGTACTTTGATGGAGATGGCTCGTGCAATGATGTGGCACATGCACGTCAATCCGGAGTGGTGGGGTGAAGGAGTTGTGGCGGCGTGCCATATTCTCAACCGTGATCCAAACACGACACGCCCAATGGTGTCCCCCTGCGAGAGTTTGACAGGTGAACGTCCATCATCGACTACTTTCGTGTCTTTGGTGCTCGAGTTACGTCCACGTTGACAAGAGTAAGCGCTCGAAGCTCGATTCGAAGGCTCGCGTGTGCATTTTTCTCGGTTACGCGCATGGCTCCATGGCCTATCGCGTATGGGACTGTGAGGACGAGAGATTGGTGACTACCAGGTCGGTAATTCTCGATGAGCGCCCTCCTGCTCCTTTTTGTGATGTACACCCGAGCTCTGTACCAGCCATGAATCACGACGATGAAAATGACGATGTTATCGATATCAGACCAAGTAGCCGTCATATTGTCCTAGCTCCAGAACCTGAGTCGATGGAGATCGACACGCCTGAGCAGGACGTCACAACAGAATGCATGGATATCGCGCCAATCAATGAGCCTGACCCCGCAGTTTCGCACGAAGGAGAGCTAGTGCACTCAAACCCAGAGCAACAGGTGCAGCAGTACAGGCACGGCAGCACAACAACAGTTCGGATCCGAAGCAACAACATTTCACGTGTCGCTGGTCCAAGTGGCAGACCCGGTTTGCCATCACCAACGCCGACGACTCTTGTCCCACGACAAAACATCGTCCCGCACGAAGCCAATCGTATCGTGTTTCGAGGTAAATCCGAGTGTCCACGTGTGCCGCGTCTTCATCATTCACGTCTACTTGCAGACAGCGCCAATGATCGTGATTTTGCCGTTGGTCCCCCTCTTCTTACGGATGGTCGTGAAGAAAATCCCAGCCGAGTTGGCAATGAGAGTGATGACGGTGAACCCGAAACCAAGCGGCCTCGATTCGATTCGTACAAGATTGCATTAGCCGCTGCTGAAGTGCCCAGAACGTACGCTGAAGCGATGGCATCCCCCCGATGCAAGTAAGTGGAAGCAAACAATTCGCAGCGAGATCAAGTCACTCGTCAAGAATCACACGTGGGATATACTCATGAAGCCACAAGGTGCAAAAGTCATCGGACACAAGTGGGTTTTCGCGTACAAATACGATGAACATGGCAATATTGTACGCTACAAGGCACGCTGGTCGCGTTGGGTTATCTCAAGACTCAAGGTCTCGATTACGTTTACACGTACTCTCCGGTATCCAGCATGAACACGATCCGCGTGTTTCTCTCGGTGTGCTCGAATCGAAACTCCTCATCCGACAATTCAACATAGAGACAGCGTTCCTCAATGGCAACATAGATGCCGACGTGTATATGCAGCCATCAGAAGGAATGAACGTCCCAGAGGGCTACGTGTGCAAGCTCCGTAAGAGTCTATATGGACTCAAGGAAGCGGCAGCAGTGTGGTTCAAGACCTTTCGCGCAGTCTTCAAGCGTATGGGATTCGAGCAGTGCCGCGCCGATCCATGTCTGTTTGTGCATCGAGACGATCGTGATGATCCAGCGGCATCTCCGATTTTTGTGATTCTCTACGTGGATGATTTGCTGGTCGGGTGCGAGAAAGAATTCCAAGTCGAATTTGTTCGCAAAGGTCTCGAGTCGCATTTTACGGTGAAATCACATGGTGATATCCGCGAATGGAGGTTGAGCATATGCGAGAGAAGGGGGGAGATGACGATGAAGCAACCCAGTTTATTACGCGGATGTTAGAACGATTCAACCAAAGCGACGTCGCTGCAGTTCATAACCCGTTTGTCGTGAGCCAAGATTTGACCCCAAACGAATCGCACAAACCAATGACCGACAAGCGACTGTACCGTGACCTCGTTGGCTCCTTGCTCTACGTTGAGAATGCGACTCGTCCCGATATCAACATCGCGATGTCGATTCTCTCGTGATATCTCGACACTCCATGTGAAATGCATTGGTGTGCAGCGATTCGCGTTTTGCAATATCTTAAATAAGGCACGTTCCCTGCGGGAAAGAATATGGAACACCTCATCACTATATTCCCAGTTTCCTATGTGATACTTAGATGCATATTAAGTAAATCAGGATACAGGGCCTGCTGTAAAGCTCAAATACAATCACTTCGGTTTCTACCTTCTCCTCATCGAGTCTCCTTCCTAGTCGCCTGCTCGCCTCCTATCGCTTCAAAGAATTACTTCTCCTTCGTAGTAGATGAGTACCGTTCTGTGGATATGCATCACACGCACTAGGCTTGACTTGCCACTGACGTGTCGCTTGGCAGCATAGAGAGTGTCACTAAGGTGCGGGTTCAGCTCAAGATAGCAGTAACAGTCTCTACATATCGCGATCTGTCGAGTTCCAAACAATCCAAAGTTAGAAAGATGTACAATAATACAGAATGAAAATGAACATAGAATGTGCATGGCTACCCGAATATAACGCGAAATGATACATAGTGCATGGAGTATGTTACGTCAAATTACCAACTACTGTACTGTACAGTATTTCACCACTGAATACTGTAGGGAATATATAACTAATTTTCGTTTCGGCCCCGCGCTCTATGGCAGAGATCGTGACGGATCGGATGGAGCCATGGTCGCCAGCCGCCTTATGTGGCAGACGAGAGAGGTGGCGCTCTATAAAGTGCGGCAGATTGTCAAAATCTCATTCTCCAACGCGCGACGCAGAGAACAGATCAGGGCGACATGCGCGGCTTCGGGCTGCGTCTACTCGCCTTCACGGCCAGTATGCTGCTACTCCTGATCTCGGTACAGGAAGGAGCAGCGTCTTCGCTCACGTGTCCTTTGGACATCAAGTCCAAGAATGTGTCTACATTGACGGAAAACGAGTCGTCCTCTGGATCCAAGAGATCGAGCAACTCATCAGCGTCGAAGTCCTCAAGTGTCTCAACTAGCGGTAGCGCATCGAGCAGTACAAGCGGTTCTTCTAGCGACAGTTTGTTGGCCAGTGGATCATCATCCGCAAGTTCGTCAACCAGCACTTCCAGCAGCGGATCCGCCTCAAATAGCAACTCGGGATCTTCAGACAGCACATCGGATAGCCAGAGTAGTTCCCCAGCCAGCAACTCGGAATCATCGTCGAGTGCGTCTGGTACTAGTACGTGTGCCTCCACATCGACTAGCAACTCTGACTCGTCAACCAGCGGATCGGGCAGCCTCGGGTCATCAAGCAGTGATAGCTCTGCCGAGAGCAACTCGCGATCATCAAACAGCGCGTCAGAGAGCGCAAGCGATTCATCGAGCAGCAATTCTGAGTCTTCCGACAGCAACTCGGGCTCGTTGAGCAGTACGTCTGATAGCAACAGTGCATCATCCACCAGTAGCTCTGGGTCGTCTACAAGCGGATCTTCAAGTAGTACATCTGGGTCATCGACTAGCGGATCGTCAACTAGCAGATCTGGGTCGTCCAATAACGGATCCTCCACTAGCAACTCTGGGTCTTCCAACAACGGATCCTCCACTAGCAACTCTAGCTCATCGACTAGCAAGAGCGGGTCATCAAGAAGCAACTCTGGCTCATCAAGCAACAGTGGCGTAAGTACTAGTGGCTCCTCCAGCTTTAGCTCACCATAAAGCGGTTCTACCAGTGGCACCAGCTCAGCAAGCCAAAGTGGCTCGTCCAAGAGCACAACTAGTTCCAGCACTGGATCAGCAGTCAGCATAAGTCAAAGCAACGCTGCATCAGCTGCCAGCAACAGTGCGTCGTCTGGTTCATCAGGTTCAAACACTAGCGCAGGTTCTGGATCGACTTCTGCTAGAAGCTCTTCAGTGGTCTCCAACTCCTCCAAAAGTGGCGCGAGCGACAGTGCAACCCCATTACTAACTCCGTCGTCAGCACCTTCTGGATCATCCGACTCAGCAACTACACCAACGGTTATAACTGCAGCTCCTGTGGCGCAGGCTGATGGAAGCTCATCAACGCCCACGCCGACGACCGCTGCACCCAACACACAAGCAGATGGAAGTTCGTCCAGGCGCCGTTTGGCATTCAGCACGACCCGCCGTCAGCTGGCCAACACTGCGGCAACCTCTGCCGATGAGTTCCTGTGTGACGAATCTTTCTATAGCCAGTGGAACTCGCTCGGTCTCAAGTGTGGAGACTCAGACATCAACGTGGCATCCGCTGTTGCTGCTGCTTCCTGTATGATCTACAGTGGAACTGTGGGTTCGTTAGCAGGATCCACGTGTGTCTCTGTGTGCTCATTCCCGGCGTGCGAATCTGGCTCCTGGGTGTACGGTGAAAACAATGGTATCACTTCGTCTGTTTACGACAGTGTCCAGCTCACGGACTTTATGACCTCGGCCATGAAGACGCATCTATCGACACGAACGAGCGCTGCTGGTTCGTTTTTGGCAAATACGACTGTTGACTCGACTCAGCAGTGGCGTTTTCATCGATGCTTCGTTTGATTCCTGCAATTGCGCGGCGGATTCAGTCTCGTCGTTGTCAGCGAATGAAGCAGCGAAACTTGCGCGGGAGCAAGATGAAACTTATGGAATCATTACAAAGGACGCTACATCAGATGCTGCTTCAGTGATTGCCCCAGTTGCGGAAACGATTGCTGTTGTTACAGTTGTACTCAGTGCTGTTGCGGCCATTGCCGGCACTTTGGCAAACAGTGCAGGCGCTTCAACGAGTCTTATTGGAGGAGCTGGATCTAGTGGCGCAGCCTCAGCTGCAGGCGCAAGTACTATCATGGCAACAATCGATCTGTGCCAGTTCAGTGTGTTCATGAACGAAGTGAACCTCGATGCCAGTCAGCTGTGCTTGAGATTTATGGCAAGCAAATGGCTCCGGCCGCTTTCGCGTTCCTTCCGTTTGGTAAACTAGACACGTCCTCGAGTTCATCGTCTCGCCGCCTGGCTGAGCTCACAAAACCGGACTCCGCCATCGCTAGTTACTCGCACACGCTCCATGTGGACGAAGATTGGCTCTTTGTGGTCACGCTTGCGGGTGTCGCGACGATCTTGGTCGCTATTGTCGTGCTGTTTGTCATTGCATACGTGGTGTCAGGATACTTCATGTCTCGCGATGAATTTTACGACAAGTCTTCGAACCGTGTGATCGGTGTGCTGCTTATGATCGTGATCCTGGCCCAGAATACAATCGGCGTGACTGCCACCTACGAGATCTACCTCTCTTTCAGCATTCACGAGGCCGAGAACTGGAAGTGCATCCTGGCGTTCGCATCGCTGCTGTTTATCGCAATTGGTATCATCGTTTACGGCTACTTTGTCGTAAAGTGTCACGAGGAAGATCTGGCTGATATGGGGGAGGAAACTCATGCTCAAAAGCGTGTGTGCCAGCGATATGGCGTTTTGTATGGCGATTACAAGTTCAAGAGCCGCTACTTCTTCGCCGCCAAGATGCTGCTGTCTCTTGTATCTGGTATGGTCGTCGGATACGTGGGCGCGTCTGCGTACGTGCAGATTGAGTCTCGTTGGCAGCTCAAGTGCTTTTCACACTATACTTGGAAGTGGACTCTCCGCACCACGAGTCGCTGGCCCAGAAGACGTCCAGGTGCTCTTCCATCGTTAAGATTGCTACCTTGATTCTTGGCCTCTTTCTGATCGAGGTCAAGACAGCGGACGGAGCGCCCACTGTTGGCCAGAACCGTATTTCAATGGCCATTGTGGGCTTGAATGTGCTGGGTCTGCTCATTTCTGTGAACCGCACAGCGTATCCAGTAGCCATAAACTATTTGGAGAAGCGAAAGCAGACCAAGACGCAGATTGAAAAGCAAGACGGCCACTACAATTTGGTCCAAACGCCACGAGAGGAGGTTATGGTAAAGGCCGTATTGCAAGACGATCGCTATAATTTGGGGCTGACCCCTCGCAACGGAACCACGACGCAGGCTGGCGGACACTGCAATCTAATGGAAACTCCACAGGCATGAGCGATAGTGTAATTTTTTAAAGAATATTTTGTGAACTCTATTGAAACCTTAGCGATTTGACTCTGTGATTGGCTGCTCCACAGACACAGAACCTTTGCTTACGTAAATTGACGACAGCACGAGTAGGATCGGCTTGATTTGTTTCGATCTGGACTGGTGCTGAATTTTCTACGTAATTTACACAAGACGGTGAAATATACAATTTTGGAACCATATTCAGGATAAAAGTCGAGCCTGCTTGGAACGAGATAGTACTCTTACCGCGTTTTGGCATTCTGTAGAATCAGTGGAGCAGGGTACACTTGACGTGTTCGCTTCAACGTTCTGTTCGTGAGTACCGCGCCCCTGTCGCTCACCAGCCTTTCTTTTGACAAGTGGGATTCGTCCGTTCGACGGATACAAATAAATCCTCCCACGCGAACCTCTCTACATGCATGCCTCAGCTGAAATCGCATCCTCTATCCGGCTGATTGGTTTGCTAGAGAGAGAAAATGGTGCTCTGTGCATGACATACAATTACTTCCGGTGTGCTCCACCTGGTCAACTGTTCGCAACAGAGAGACACGCAGGGCGGATAAAAACCCTGGCGTTCGATCTACTGGCGTTTTGAATTGCTTATCGATCCTGATGCCATCTAGACCGGCAGATGAGCTGTAGATCCTGTGTATCGCTTTCGACACTCGATGGGTTTCGCTGCTGAGGATGCAGAGGATGGTGCGAGGGCATTTCTTCTTATTCTTTCCCTCGCAATTGCCAGTCGTTCTTTCCCACGAGTGCCATAGAGCGCTGCCTCACAACATCAGTCACTGAAACCTTAGCGCGCCACAAAGGCAGGGCATTCCAAATCACGCTAAAAAAACAATGTATCACACCAAATTACGCTGTGCTATCTCAGACAACTAGTATTAGTTTCAGTATTCTTATCGTATTTTGATAAATTGCAATTGGATAGTCCTTGGCATGCTCTATAGCAATTTCATGTGGAGATGCGTCGAGTGGACAAGACGGCAAGTGACAGCCAGCAAATCAAGCCGTCCGGCATGACGCACTTGCTCACTAGCCCTCTCGCTCTCACAACTCACAGCCATGCGAGGCAACGGTCTGCTCGTGCTGGCCGCCATGGCCGCGCTGCAGAATGCGGCTGTGAAAGAGGCGGCCGCCGCGCTCACGTGTCCGCTCAACATCAAGTCCAAGTCGATCAACACACTGGCAAACTCCTCCAGCTCTTCCAAGAGCTCATCGTCGTCCAAATCTTCGTCTGCGTCAACACGTTCGTCTTCATCCAAGAGCTCTTCGGATTCCACAAGCACGTCGTCCTCTAAGAGCTCGTCCGCATCTATGAGTGGCTCGTCCGCATCTACGAGTGGCTCCTCGTCCACAAGCAGCTCAGCGAGCGCATCAAGCTCCAAGTCGTCCAGTGGGTCATCCGACCGGTCGTCAAGTAGCTCTTCTTCGATGGCGACCTCCAACAGCGCCGCAACATCGACGGCTGCTTCTACTAGTGCTGCTTCAAATTCTGCATCAAATACAGCTTCCAAAAGCGCTGCTACGTCTACTGCTGCTTCTGCTGCGACCTCTAGCAGTGCAGCATCGTCATCTACAAGCTCCGCTTCAGTGTCCAGCAGTGCGTCTTCATCTTCGTCTGCTACGCCTACGCCTTCGTCCGCTAGCTCTAGCTCTACGTCAATCCCAAGTGTGACAAGTACCCCCTCGACAACCTCCCCAGCGACCAGTTCCTCGTCATCGGCAACGAGCTCTTCTTCGTCAGCCTCTTCAGCCAGCAGCTTTTCGACTCCTTCGACTTCCAGCGGCTCTTCACCGTCAGCAACGAACACGCCCGCGGCTTCTTCCTCAGCGGCTTCATCTGCGACCGAGTCTCCAGCTGCAACCGAAGCTCCGTCGTCAATATCGTCTGCGTCTAGCAGTTCCTCGACATCCACCACCGAGACGCCTTCAAGTTCTGGTAGCTCTTCATCAGCTGCCACTGAAGCTCCATCGCCAGCACCGTCGAGTTCCAGCAATTCCTCTTCATCGGCTATCGAGTCGCCTTCGTCGACACCAGCGATTGCCGGCAATTCTTCCTCATCAGCCACGGATTTGCCGTCTTCGACCACTCCAGCTGCCAGCGGTTCTTCGTCATCGGCAACGTCGGTACCGCCTAACTCTAGCTTTCAATCGTCTACTGGCAGCTCTTCAAATTCCTCCACCACGTCGTCTGCCGATGGATCATCAGCCGCTACGTTAGTTCCTATCAACTCGACAGCGCCAGTCCTCTCGTTCGCTTCAAACTCTAGTTCAGGCTCAGATGCAGGTGACAACTCAGCTACGCCAGTCACAGACGCATCAAGCGACGGGGGAGTGACCCCGATTCCAACCAATGCGACAAGTGCTACATCGGGTAGTTCTTCATCCATGACACCGATTCCGACCACAAGCAACTCCAGCTTGATCTCCGAAGAGACCCAGACACCTGCTACGAGCAATTCTACGACACCTACCTCACCAACACCAGCGCCAACTTCGACAAGCAATACGACAGCGCCTATACCTTCGTTTGTTTCCAACTCGAGCTCAAGCTCAGCGGCTGCAAACAATTCAGCTTCGACAGATACTCCGTTACCCACGACGAATAACTTTACTTCTTCCATCGTGTCTGAATCCGGTTCAGATGGCTCAACTACGACGCTCACGCCTCTTGCGACCACTGCGACACCGCCTCCTGCGTTGGCTAGCAACGTCACATCTTCAAATGCATCTGTAATTGACTCAGGCTCTTTAAGCAATAACTCAACCACTCCGGTTCCTGCAGCTGTGAGCGATTCAATCTCAAGCTCTGGATCCCAAGACACGATACCGATTGGGAGTGGTGATATGGGTGGAGAGTCTTCAGAGTCGTCATCGGCAGCTCCTTCCACAAGCAACTCGACCTCATCTGATGATTCAAGCTTTGGCTCTGGTTCAGCACTTGAAAGCAATCCTGGGTCATCCTTTATGGGTTCTGAAGAAAGTAGCAGCGACCAGTCAACACCCATATCAACTCCAGCTTCGACTACGCCAACACCGACACCGGCTTCGACGACGCCAGCACCGACACCAGCTTCGACGACACCAACCCCGATCCCTGCTTCGACGACGCCAACTCCGACTCCTGCGTCCACTATTCCAGCGTCGACAC
>JAADVW010000975.1:0-11439 GCA_023335875.1 Elongisporangium prolatum
ATTGTAGAGCTCTGTCGGAGTCTTACGGACGTCCTTCACATCATCGTCTCCGAGACGATCCAGCTCATTCAAATAGAACTTTATCACACTACAAGCTTGCAACTGCTTCAACTCTTGCTTGTATTCGGTTTTTGGCATTTGAGATTCGGTAATTATGATTTTCTCTTCGGCTTTCAATTTTAGTAACTTATCAATCTTCTCTTCGAGTTTCTCTATTCTACCGCTATAATCAAATTTGTCAAGAATAACATGCATTCTATTACAAACTATCTCTATTTGTCTATCTTGATTTTTTTGATTTGTTAACTCTTCAAGTCGTTGCTGGAGATACCCTAATCTTCCTATTATGAGCTTCACGTTGTCATCTTTCAATACAGATACATCAATAGGCTTTTGCACAACAGATACTGCTGGCTCTTCCAATTGGTTCTGTTTTTTTATTCTATATATCATAACTAGAAGCGTATATTATTGGCAAAAAATAAGTGAAAACTTATTGCGAATTGATGAAACTTTGTGTATTTACCTCCACGTACACAATTGAATCTAATCGTATTCAACGACTTCTCCTGTGAGTCTATCAATACTTAATGAACGACCATATACGACCAGCACAAGGAAGTTAGTGCCTTGGCATGAATTGTTAACTCCTGATACTAGGATGCTCTGCGGAACCTCTGGATTCGTAATACGGCTACAATCAGCTACAAGAATGCGCTGGATATTGCTCCATTTAGTTAAATCGATTAAACCATTGCTGATCTCGTGGGTTAGACCACCATTAACTGCCGCAAGTTTCTTAAACTCATCATTAAACGCTTCATAATCGTAATCGATAGTCTTATTAAATACATTCTCATTTCCTACTTGCACCTGGAAGTTACGAATAGCAGCACCAGGCTGACAGGTGTAAGGAGCACTATCAAACGGAGATGCAAACTGCTGAGTACCATTAGCGGTAGCCGCAGAAAAGTTACCAGTTGAAGTTTCTGCATAAGGAATTAGAGCAACATATTTGACTCCTTTGAGAGAAGCTGAGAGTTGGAAACTAAATCCGACGTTCTGTTGAGTTGTGCTAACTCCAGTGCCTGCTTTTTGAGTGAAATACTGTGCGTAACAATCAAGATAATTCACTTTTTTGATAGGCTTCTGAACAATTTGAGAAGGATTTGCAATATCATAGAAAGGAATATACAGACGAGTAGTGGTAAATGGAAATACTTGTCCTGAAATTGATAGAGTGGTGAGAGAGTTTTGTAGTGGGCCAAAAGCAACACGAATAGCATTAGTTGACGTTGTAGCTGATAGAACTCCATTCATAGGGTTTCCTGCAGAAGCAGATGATACCATAACAGGAACCGTATTACCAGAAGTCAGAGTAGTTGACGCTAGTGCCATAGTTGTACTGGTAGTGTTAATATCGACATACCCTTGGTTGAAACGAAGTTTAATTTTCAGTTGAGGGTTAGCAACTAAATCAAGTTCTTTAAAGATAGGATGTAAATCGATTAGTCGAATGTTTAGAACGTGATACCAAGTACCGATAATAGCACCAGCGGTAGTAGGTCCAGCAACGAATCCTCCTTTGCCAGTTTGTTGAGCCATAGCGAGTAGGCCTCCTGAGCGAGTGGTCATCCAACCATATGGATTAACTGCAGTTAGAGTAGCTCCTGTGGCATCGGCAGTAGCAATTTGGTCAGGGTTACTATACATACGGTTTATTAATCCAGTGTTGAATGCAGGAGTCAGCGACTCAGGAACCAAACCAGATGCTACAGTAGAAGCTGTATTTACAGTATTGTTACAGTAACCATCACCAGCAACTGTTGCAGCAGCAGCTCCGGCTGTTTGAGCGAATACCATGCTAACACCATCATCAGGATAAAAGAACGAATCAGCGCCGTGCTTGGCTAAATCAGACGAGCTCCATTCAGTCATTGCACGAAGATTATTCCAATATAGCTTATAATCATTATCAGTGATAATAGATTTACCATTTAATTCTACACTAAGAGAATCAATTACGTTCCAAATGCCGGTCTTGAATCCAACAGCATACTTGTTTACAGCAGCAGCCATAGCAGCTGCAGATGTATTTTTCATTGTGACGACATAAGGAACAGTTAGATAAGCATCTCGAAGACTACCAAATCCCGTAGAGCCATTTAGTTGACTGGTAGCATCGATAGTAACAACTCCAGATTGGTACGAGCCATTGTTGTTATCAACACAATGGATAACGCGTTTATCTTTACTTACAGAAACCACAGGGTCGGGAGATACAGCGCAATCGACTAAAAACTGGTCGGCGAGTTGAGTTGAATCAGACATTATGTAAACACTTTGTGTATATTTGATTGTTATTTATTTAAAACTATATATATACTATTAACGATAATGTTAGCTAAAAATAAATTAATTAAAGCGATTACATCAGATTCAGATTTATGGGAGCTATCAAAACAGCTTGACTTAGACATAAATGGGATTTACGACATTAGAGATTCTTACAAATTGAATACATCTGGAACATATATAATTCTCATGCGTTCAACTGATGATGTTGGACATTGGGTTTGCGTATGTGATAATCAATATTTTGATTCTATGGGCTGCCCTCCTTCGTCTAAAATCAAAGTAACTCAATACAGCGATATCCAATATCAAGGAAGCAGAAATGATTATTGCGGTATATACTGCTTACTATTCATATATTCTGTTCAAAAACATCGACCAGATTTACTACAAGGATTTACAAATTTAGACACAGATATCTCATATGACTAATTTATAGCAGTCAACACCTTTTTTTACGAAGTCTATTTCTTTTTTTGAAATCAAATAGCTTCTGTGAATCGTTTGGTCGTAATAAAAAGACTCTCTGTATTGCATTTCTGACTTGATGAAATCTTTTTTTGCTTGAGGGAGTGTAAACCAACGAAGCCGACAGTCAATATATACTTCTGTGGTTTCTAAATTTGGAAAACTACGTTCCATTTGTACTTTACTATATTATAGCTTCGCTAGTTTTTAATATTATTAAAAACACTTGATATTATTTAGTTCATTGGTTTGCCAGCCACTTCGCTACAACAGGTCTTGCAATTAATTTCTCAACTAAACTCTCTAATTGTTGAACCTTATCAATCAATTTTTTTATCGCAACTACGTTCATCATATTTATACAATTATAATCAACTGTCAATTGGATTCCCTCAATGTCTTCTTCATCTTCAATTTTCAAATTCTCATTGTCAACATAATTGATTGCTTCAGCACAAATATTTTTAACTTGTTGGGCTATTAAACCAAGCTGGGGTTTAATATCATTTTTCCATCTATAAGATACAGGATTCAATTTGCTATAGTGTTCTAAAGTAAAATCTAAAGGATTTATATCAGTTTTCAAGCGTCGATCTGATGTTGCATAAATTTTGTCTTGTACCCAAATATTTGACGAAAATATAGCACTTAAACCGGCGCTATATGGCCCCCCTCCTCCGTTGGTCCATGCATTACTTGAAAGATTATAGAAGTATGTATTAACAGCAATGTTAGTTGTTGTAGTAACACTATTTCCTCCACTAATTTCTAATGGAGCTCTTGGATTTGACGTGTTAACACCAAGCCTTCCAGAAGCAGTTAGATACATCAGGGCGCCTCCATAGAATCCAAATGTAAGTTGATTTGATGTAGAGTTATTACCATTATAGACAAAAGCAATTTCTGCTTGATTATTACTGTTATTATCATATCCAAGTGTTATATAACGAGCTGAACCTGTTGTCATTGAAGTATCAGTAGCACTAATCAGTCGAGATGTGTCAGTAGACGTTCCAATATTAAGATATGAGCACTTAATTTGTGATGTGCATCTAAATGGTTGATGAGCAACGACTTTGAATACTCCAAAGTTAGTATTCAGGTCGCCTAAGCCTGTAGGTCGAAGATTTAAACAGTCAAAGTAGGGGTTTACTGTTAGATATGGAGTAGTTGCATTATTTACTGATAAGCTGATACGATCGACTTCTGCATATCCCCCACTTGAAGTAGCACTCGTCCCTATATTCAAACCAGCAGGAAAGAAGGACCATATCGATGAGCAATAATCATAGATTGACCATAAGCTGTGCCAGTTGCATCTGCTTGATTAAAAAGAGGAAAGAATCGAAGCCATACAGGATCGCTATTATTACCGCACTTAAAATTCATTAGCGTGTTTGTATTAGTAGATAGCTGTAGATCATAAACATCTATTCCATTGCCATAGGCAGTAGATTTTCTAAGAACCGTTTTATAACTTTGAGCATTTGCATTGAAGTCAATAGTTGATACATCCTGGATTAACTTCGATCCAGATGAAAATGTAATTGAGTTAGTTGTAATCGACGGTGATGATAATGATGTAGATGCTGATAATGTTGTACAGCCAAATGTATTAACTCCAGTATAATCCAAAGTAGAATTCAATACCATTGCCTTAGAAGCAACTGCCCCACCTTTTGTAATAGACAGATACATGCTTTGATCAAACGTAACGCCATCAAATTTCAAAGCACTTGTGTTAATTCCAGTGCCTCCGCTAGCTAATTCAAGTTGATACGATGGATTAGATATTCCTATTCCAACATTACCAGTAGGACTAATCGCGATTCTATAGCCCCCCGTTGTTGGTTTTCTATCATATATGTAAAATGTATCATTTGGGCTATTTGCTGATCCACGGAGACCCATTTCTATTGTTCTATTGTCATTGGAAAATAGCATAGCTGGACGGGCAGTAGTTCCAACATTTGATAAAGTTAATAAATCACTAATTGTAGAGCTGCTGAGCGATATAGAATTGATTCCAGAGATGTTTGAGCTAGGATCCAAAACCAACGCTTTAGATCCAAGCGCGGTTCCTGGAGTAACTCCTGAGATATAGCTTAGGTTGACAAGTGATCCAGATTGATATATGTTACCACTAATATATAGATCAGATGTATAGTTGATTCCATACCTTCTATTATAACGTTGATCTGCTGTATTCAATGTAAGTGTAGTATAAGCATCAATCCAATCATCTCTGTTGTAGATTAAAGGGAAGTAATTGCTCGGAAGCATAATTTCATAAATTGTAAACTTATATATATGTGTTTATATATATATTAATTTCGTTTCAATAAATTGTTGTTCTATTTGAAAAATAGAACCGTAGGACACGAGGGTCTGATATATATAAAAATGAGCAATAAAGAAACATTTGAGATTTGCAATTACTATGAATCTCTTCCTAAAGAGTTTAGAAGCAAAAAATACGGAATAAATGAGAATCTTGGAATAGAAAAGCTATTTCGCGCTATTATTCTTGCTCCGTCTGGTGGCGGTAAAACCAATCTAGTGATGCATATTTTGAAAGAGAGTCCAAATATCTATACTCACTTGCATTTGATCTGTAGACAGCCTGAGCAACCCATATATGATTATATAAAAGAGAAGCTACAAGGATTTGTCTCTGTGTATGACCCAGAATCTCCTCCAAGCCTCGATTCTATAAAGAAGAATGAAGGTCTGCAAATGGTGATAATTGATGATTACAGCAACGATAAAGGACTCCAGAAGACTCTATTCAGTTCATTTTTCATTAGAGGGCGTCACAAAGGATTATCTACTCTATTTCTGTCGCACTCATATTTTGCAATTGACAAGATGATTCGTTTAAACGCAGAGTACGTCATGATTCTCAAAGCCAATTCAAAACGGGACTTGAAAATGATTTTAAAGGACTTCAATCTCCCCGGGGTTACAGAGAACGATATATATAGCATATAAACAAGCTACCACTCACAAAGGCCAGTTTTTATTCATCAACTCTCTAGATTGTACAATGCGAATGAACTTCAAGGGCAAGATATTTAATGAACAAAACGGTAATGACAATGATAATTAATGACAATGATAATTAATATAATCCGATAGAAAAATTATTATGCTACTAATATATATTACATAATGAGTACTAGTACAATCATCTTTAATAAAAACAATATTGTTAGTAATGGATTTAGCAACACTCTAAAGTTTAACTTTTCTGGAAATGCGGTAAATTTTAAATCTCAGCAGATTGCAGTTTCAGCAATTCAAATATATAACTCGCAGTTTAATATTAATGGTTCTGTGTATAATAACAATACGTTTAGTATTCAAATTCCTACAGCTGCTACTTATACGTCGTTACCAATTTCTCTTCCAAACGGTTATTTCGAGTATAGCGATATATCGAACTACATCAATCAGCAATTAATCTTACAGGGAGCTTATCTAATCGATGCGCAAGGTAATAATGTAACATATATTAAAGTGTCTGCCAATGCCACATACTATAGCTGCCAACTTGACTTATTAGCTACTCCAACTAGTTTACCAGTCGGATATACAAGACCGGCCACTGGATTATATTCATCTGGAGGAACTGGACTCCCAACGGCTGCTAATACACCTAAGATTGCGGTAAGTGGTAACTTCTGCGATGTAATAGGCTTTACAGCTGGAACATATCCTAGCACTAATCAAACGACTAACCAGTCATTCCTATCCAACTATTCACCACAAATTAACCCTGTGAGTTCATATTTAGTCAGATGCAATATCGTTAACAATAAAGTTACACAACCTCCTGATATCTTAACTTCATTTACTACACAAGCGACAAAGATTGGTCAAATGATAGATGTGAAGTTTCCAGAATATCAATGGACTGATATTAATGATGGCTGTTATAATAATATCACAGTAACGATCACAGACCAGAATTTCAATTACGTACGGTTTGAAGACACCTCAATGTTGATAACTATTCTAATCAGAAGCAAGAAATAAATATTAAAATTTGTATGTTTTTTTGAAACAAATATATAAGTAGACTAAATCTGTTCAATAATATGTTTCCAAACTTTAAATCTCTAGCTCAAAAGCGCAATAAACGAGAGCAATTACTGAAACAGATTCAATCTGAACAAGATTTGGACGATATAAAAAATGAAGCGTATTCAATGGCTGATTGGGCTAGTGACCAAGCTAAGCTACTAGTTCTAAATAGTTTGAAACCTACAGCTTCCCAATCAACTCAAACTAATAGTATTATAAACACTACAGGCTCTACTCAAACAAATAATAACACTTCTACAGGATCTACTCAGACTGATAACAATACTTTTACAGGAGCTACTCAAACAGATGTAGGCAATATTGGTGAAGAAGACGATTCGCTAAGTGATATTGATGATTCTGGAGTAGATGCTTCTACACAAACTGGTAATGTTAAATTAACTGCTTCTAAAGCTTCTAGATTAGTAAAATCTGAAATTGATGATAATCAGGAAGCTGATAAGCAAGCAATTATTGACCTCTATAATAAGTTTCCGTCTTTAGTTGCAAAAAAAATCAACCCTCTGAAGTCTAGTGGTCATCCAGACAGAGATACGTATATCGGGAATTCTGGTGCATTATTTAATATCAATACGAATAGACCAACTCGGAAAGCTGATTATACTTTTGATTATGTTAAAACACTTGACCATATAGCTAATTTGTTACCCTTAACGGAATCAATTGCACCTGCTACAGCCGATAAGGCTACTGGTAAGACGCCTGAACTGTTTGCTAAGGAATTGCTGATTGATATTCTTAACTCTAATGATATTAAAGCACATGTTAAACCAGTAAAGAAACAGCAACATCCAAAAAAGAAAGGCCCTTGGATTTTAGACAACTATTATATTAATAAAGACGGTCAAATCATAGATAATCATACAAACATGGCGACTAACAAAATAGATAAAATGGTATCATGGAGCAATACCTTAGCTTATCTTGTTGTGGAATTACACAAAAACAATATTCCATTTAAACAATCTAAGATGTTTAAAGATACTAACGCGAAATGGGATTCACCTCTTGCTATGAGCGATTTAGCAGCTTCTAGAGATTTATTAAATGATAAATCAATCCAATTCAACAGTAAAGGGATTTATAAACATCAGGTCATTGAACTGTACAATAGCAATCCATGGCTAACCAATTATTATATTTCACCAATACCCAAAGATAACAAATATAAAATCGACACGTACTATCTTGGTGAATATGCTAGAATCCACAAATCGAAGAATCACAAAGCATTAGAGGGCCCTTCAGTTTCTAGAGTTGATAAGAATACAAATTGGCAAGCGACGCTGAAAACCATTATAGATGATTATAATCAAGGTATATTTGATGATCATAACCTTGTTGAGTCTAATGACCGATTGATGTATCCTGCGGTTACAGATAGTAGTGACCTGGCTGCTTTTAGTAATCGATTCGGTCTATTAGGAGTTGGAGTAGGTGGACGACGAGCCATTTTAAATAATGAGAGATATAAGCTAGCTGGAGAGTTCATGCTTGGGAATCACCATGAGAAAATACGAAAAGAATTAAAATTATTAAATAGATACACAAAAAATAATAATCTACTGTATATATAAGTGATTCTAAAATAATTAAAAGCCAGCCAAGCATGAAGATACATATCCGCTTTCCAAGACTAAACGGTAAGAGTTATAGTCAAGTGGCTAAACAGAATGAGCTCAAGCTAATCAGAACAGTTGATAGACTAGTAGAGGAAGAGAGGCACAAGCGAGCTTCCAAACCTGGATTTAGAAAAGAATATCCAGTCGTTAAAGGGGGTTCTGCGAAGAAGCAGCCAAAGACATTCAAGCTTGAATAGATTTTGAATTATTTAATTTTATCAGAAATTCCTATAGTACAATATATATATACATACTTATCAAGCATGAAAGATACATACCATAGCGTCAGTTGTGGAGCGTTAACTCCAGCCCAGCAGAGGAAGTTTTTAAAAACTGGGCGTGTAGCTCTCACAGCCGCTCAAGTAAAAGACACTACACATCATCTGACACTTCATCCTGAAAATGCGAAAAAATTCCAAAAGAGCTTGAAAGCTGGTAAAGGTGTTAATCTAACTATATCACCTGGAGAAGTACATCATAGTCTATCGCATTGTGAAAATGAAAATTCCGGAGGAAGCTTTCAAGGCGGTTCAGTTTGGAGCTGGTTAAAGGGAGCTGCCAAATCAGTTTATAACTTTGCTAAAGATAATTGGTCATTAATCAAGCCTGTAGTGTCAAAAATTGCTGATGTGGCAGTTCCTGCATTAGCTACTGCGGTTGGTCAACCAGAACTCGCTGTAGCTGCTCGAGGAGGAATAAAAGCTTTAACTGGAGTTGGCGTCAAAGGTTCAACAGCGATGAAGGAGAAGATGGCAAAGCTGCGAGTAATGCGTAAAACTAAAAGTACAGGTGGATCATTCATTTTATCGTGATAAATTAATATCTAGCTACATATATAATGATTTCATCGAAAGAAGCTGGAGCATTACACTATCCAACTATAAATCTCCTCAAAGTATGCTTTCAAAGACAGCTTAATCTAATAGATGAAGGATTTACGTTAAAACAATGTATATGTTATCTAGAAGACCATAATTTTAAATCGGATGATGTAGTAACAACTCATAGATACTATGTATTTCGACAAAGAATATTAATCAGAGATGCGACCGCGTTCTTATACCAAAAGAAATACAAAAATATAATATTCTGTTACCAGAAGTACACATACGATAAGGATTGCGACCTACTAGATAAGACTTGTCTTACAAACATTAATTAATTCCACGCCCATTTTAAATATATATCCAATTATATAACAAGACAATTCAAGATGTTTGATTTCATTGATAAGATTTTCGAAGCTGCTAAGCAAAAGCCATTAACTATTAGAAATAGAGTAGCATTTATTAAATCTATTGCTGCTGAAGTAACCCCACCACCTACAAATTTATCGTTTCTCCGACGTGAAAAACTAGTATTGGCGCGAGTTACCGACAGTTCAAATATATTAACACAATATAATAGATTATGTCATGTCGTAAAAGCAATTGAATTGGAAAAGGATTCGGTATCTAAAAAGACTATGAATAGATATACTGCTATGCTTCGGAAGTTAAAGCCACATAAATTAAATATTGAAAATGACAATCGACTAACAGATGAACAAAAGCAGCGATATCTGACGCTTGGTCAAGTTAAAACTTTTTTAGAATATGAATTAGGTAAACTATTCGATGAGTATTCATTTCCCAGAAGAACTATTACTGAAGCTGATATTGACCGATTAAAGAGCGTTACTAATAGAAAAAAATTAAATATATATACTTTTGCGAAGAATTTTCAACAGCTATGTATCATGGCCTGTTACGTGTACCAACCTGCGATCAGAAATAACTATGGTTTAATGAAGGTCAGTACCTCAAAGAAAGAAGCATTAAAAGACACCGAGTATAACTATTATTATATCAATAACCGATCTAGTAAAACATATATCATTATGAACAATTATAAAAATGTTGCACATATGGGTAAAGGGTTTGAATTAGAAGTCAATGATAAGTTGAAAATTGTAATAAAGAATTGGCTGTTTCTACTAAAAGCAATTAACCCTGCCTACAAGTATATCTTCTATTACTCTATAGAGTCTGATGGTACCATCAAACATAGTAACAACCAATCTACTATAGGGCGAACAATTCCTAGAATTTTTGAAAAATATACTAAGAGAGCGCTTAGCATTAATGATATGCGTCATATTTGGGAAATAGCTATCCAGAAGAGTGATGTATATAAAAATTCCACAGTGGGACAAAGAGAGAAAATACATGCACAGTTACTTCATGGACACCTAACGGGGATTAAATATAACTTGTTATACCATGAGGAAAGCAAGGATCGAACGGTTAATTTGTAAAACTACAAGCATCTTAAGATATAAACAGTCTTATATAGACAAATATGATTGGATACGTTTATAAGATTGTAAATGACGATGAGGCAGTGATATACATTGGGAGTACAACTCAAAAATTAACAAAACGGTACAGTCAACATAAAAAAGATTATAACCAATGGAAAAATGGGAAAATCAAGGCTTGCTGCATGATAAATTATGAATTTGATAAGTATGGGTTAGATGCTTTCAAAATTCAGTTGGTAGAAGAAGTTGAATTCGAAAACAAATATGAACTGTATCGGCGCGAAAATGACTACATATCAAATACTAATTGCTGTAATAAATATGCTGCTCCTACGGGAATAACTAAACTTGATTACAATAAGCAATATTATGAATCCAATAAAGATAAGATTAAAGAACTGAATAAGCAATACTATGAAGCTAATAAAGATAAGAAATTAGAAATGAATAAACAATACTATGAGGCCAATAGAGATAAAATCTTAGAACAAAAGAATCAATATAACAGACAATATGCGAAAAAGAATAAAGATAAAATGCAGGAATATGATAAAAAATACCGAGAAGAGAATCGAGATAAGATTA
>JAADVW010000976.1:0-11427 GCA_023335875.1 Elongisporangium prolatum
CATACAGCGTGGCGACGGTGTAGTCACTGTCCAGACCTGGAATTGTTGTGGACAAATACATGGACCGGATTTGGTCGATCACAGTACGGACAGAAGGCTGGAGCTCTACCCGTACGGCACTCATCATTGTTTGCTCCAGCCACTTTGCCACATCGTATGCCTTATCACACTAGGAGCGTCACGTCACCACACGCTGCATCGTTTCAATTTGGGCTCGATTATACATTCCAAAGTCTTTGACCGAGATAACCTCAGTTTCACGGGCATTCTCGTCTCCGGCCTGGGTTGCTTGACTCTCTGGCCGTTGACTCTGGCTGGAAACCAAAATGGCTTCCTCATGTTCATTTGACACTGGAAGCTTCTTCATGCACGCAATAAGCAGCTTCTCAGGCAACACATAGAATGCATCCTGATTGATAACTGAGTTGCGCATTCTCATACATTTCGGCTACTTGTTCGCGTGAGCCGCGTACGTCACTTGTATGCCCCGTAATCTCTTCAGCGTGATTACCACAGACGGACGCTCTTGATCCAGAGTATCCACAACCTGTTTCAGCGACACGTCACCCAAATTTTGCCGTGCCTTTTCCGACGCATTGGAGAGGGCACGATCTTGGAGCTGTTCAGCCGCTTTGGTCTTGCAGTCAAGCGCCGGGCGACCACTTTTCTTGGCCTTAGGGTTTATGCAAATCTTGAACATCGACGGTTGGTCGGTCTCAAAATCAGATGAGGATGTTCGGGTTTTCTGAGTGGGAGTCAGCGCTCCGTCCGAAGCGTCACTTTCACTCCCCGTGCTGTTTCCATGATCTATTTTCGGATCCAAATCAGATCCATGATTATCACTCTCAATTCCTTCAATTTCACACTCATCATTCAAATTACTAGTTGCAAGAACGGTTGCAGGAGACGTGGGTGCGGTCAACTGCGAAGATCGCTCAAACAAGTTCTCCAACCGCAGAACCGCTGGTGTCAGTAAGCTGTATGTCTCCAATGTCGTCAGAATAGAAACTATGCGGTTGAGACAGACCCGCCGTGAAAACAGTCTGCGGTTGCACATCTTCAGGAGCGGCGCGCTTGTCTTCCAGGACCTTCGGTGTCGCGGGTGGCGATTGCACATCCTGTGGAGTGCCACGTTTGTCATCCAACGAATCTTGAGGACACTGCACTTTTGGTAGGCGCATGTTACGCCATTGAGCCAACACGAACTGAAGTGACTCTTCAAATTCATCTTGATCTTTGATGTCAGCAAGTTCAGACGTTATAAGATGCGTGGCTCGCACAGCCTCCTTGCATTTCCCTTGAGGTGTGCGACGGCGCTTCCTGCCGACAGACCCTTCAAAAGCGTGATACTCAAATGGTTCCAGTCGCGGTGCCTCTTGTACTGCCTTGATCCATCTACCAAAGCACAGGAGCGAGAAAGAGAAAAATCATGGATCCATGGCTTATCCAGATGCAGAGCATGTATAGATCAGCTACAGTACCTCACGTCGATGCGGGTCAGTGGAATGGCCGAGCGTGTTGTGCAGGTGTACTTCCGATAAGCTATGGCGTGCCGACATGGTAAACGCATGGACATCGCGAATGGGCAGTCGCAGCTCCAGTCCAGCAAACTCATTCTGTGTTCGCGGTATGTACCACGCCCGACTACCACTTGGTTGTCGTTGTCCTCTGTGTATCCATTAGCGCCATACCGCATCGAAGCAGTGGTGTACTCAGTCTCAATTTGCTCCGCCACGTAGTGCGTCGTGAAGAAGAGGACAGCAGCCATCTCTTCATCATAGTTCCGGTTGGTATTTCGCCTCAGGCGAAAGCGGCGGAAATTGTGGTCGGCTTCACATCGCCGAGCTGAATTCACGATGGCTTCAATGCATCGAGCCACGCTGGTTAACCCACTCAAACCCTCATTGAATTTCCCGAACCAGCTTTCCAGGCGGTTGTTCTTGTGTTTTTTGAAGTGAGGCAGCTTCGAGCGTCGATGCATAACCCACATATTCTGGCAAGTGTGCCAGTTCTTGTCCATGTAATCGCTGAATCTAGTGAAGTCAAGTCTCGTGCATCTGCTCAGGAGAGCAGCGTGGTTGGTGTCGTAGATGTCTGGTGACGCGGAGTATGTCAAGTTGTGGACCAAATGGTCCACTGTCGAATGATCCTCGGCCGAGATTTTGCCAAACTCCGGCTGGCGGGACATTAACGCCGGATGCTTGATCACGTGGAAGTGACAAATTAAAATATTTGCTTCGTCAAAATGATCCCGGAGCACACGGATCTCGTTGAGGTCCTTGTCAACGACGATGACCAGAAGGAGTTTGTGCGACTATGGGTTCGCCCGCTTCAAGTGTTCCAGGGCCTTGCTCGTATGCCAGTCTCCGTTTGACTCGAAGAAAGGCTGCTGGATGACTTGCCTTTCACCAAACTTGTCCATAATCATGAAGGTGCACAACGGATAATTGTACCTAGATCAAACGCGTACTTCAAATGAATTGGACATGGACACTAACATTGCACAACAACGGAAAGATCATGAAGAAATCACGGAGGAACATGTAATCCCTGTTGGTCTTGTTCGTACAGTCGACCAGCAGGAGCTCGCCAAACCTTGCGAACATGTCCCGCATATGCTTACTCGTCATGGAAATCATCCCAATCTCTCCTGCCTCAGTCTCATCCACCGTCACTGCGGAGCCTTCGTCGTTCTTAAAAAACTTCTCAGGGATTCTCGCTGTCTCTGCCTCGTCATCCTTGGTTGCAAATGCAATGCGGTGCGACTGAACGATATTGTTCACGTCTGATTTCACCACGTTCACACCCTGTGACAGAAAAAAGTCCATGATTGCCGATCTTTTCGCACCAACAGATACCGTGGTATATACCTGTGAGGCGACCGATCCGTGATGGTGCGAGCCTTAGGATACGTGTTGTACGTTAGCTGGTTGACTGCATGGTTGTGGTAGTATATGCCGAGCTTCACGACAAATCTTCAGCCTTCATACAGACGATTCATCTGTACAACGAAGCGGAAGGGGCAATCTGTCCAGCGTACATTTCGCCGAGGTCGCTGACCCGAACCGCGTTCCTTCGGTGACCAGCCGTGCCTTCAGATGTACACTAGCGGGAATGTCGTCCACTCGAGCGGCGCCAAATCCACTTCCTCATCCCGGGCGATTGCAATTTGCGCCTTCTTCGTCTGTAGCAGTTCTAGCTCCGGCGCTCACAAGACAACGTCTCCTTCTTGACGATAGTCTGGTTGGTGGCCCTGCCCTATTGTTTGAGGTAGGCGTCCCATTTTGCCCAGTTCAGATGAATGGGCTGAGGGGCTCTTACACGCACCCTGGTCCGACCCTTTTCGCCTGCGCTGGCATCCGCGCTTCCAGGTTCACGTTTGTCGGCCTCGCTGTTGTCTTCTTATGAGGAAGCATCCACGTACTCAGGTTCATCGCCATCATCGTCGGGGTCAGCCTCGTAACTCTCATCGCCGTCGTTGTTACCGTCAACATCGTGCCCATTGATTTCATCATCGTCGTGAGCAATCGAGCCGTCTTGTTTGCCCTTGTCTTCAGATAAATTGCATGATTTGTCCACGGTCAAGATCGGGACTTGGTTGACTGCAAACCGGGGCTTTTGCGCTATTCGTGGGTTGCATCGTGGCGACATTATGTGAGGCGATGAATCGGCGCTGGGAAAAGACACCACTGTTGCTCGTACAACTTCAGCGCCCGGAGCCAATGATGTTTCCGCTTCTTGCTCTTCAACCGATGATCCGGCCAATTTCTCCATAGCGTTGAGCGTTGCTGACGAGGCCACTTACGGTGCTGCTGGCGTTTTAATCGACGATCCGGCCGATTCCTCCATGGCGCTGGGTGCCTGGTGACGTCGCTGACTCTGCTGCCGCTTCAATCGATGATTTGGCCAATGCCTTCGACGCGCTGAGTGCTGTTGTTGGGGGATTCGACACTGGTGAAGTGCCTGACCCTGGATTGCGATACCGTCGTCTAAGCACGTGGTCTCTATAGCTTAAACAGAAAATGGTGGGGCTTGTGCCTACCTCTTTTGCTCCCGTTAAGACGGGTAGAGGGGGATACCGATATACCGAGACGCGTTAGCGGGCACGTTGGCCCTGTTGCAGTCTCTATCTCCTCCCTAGCGGGCGCCCTGACCCTGTCGCGGTCTCTCTCTCCTCCCAATCGCGCCGTTATACGTCCAAAATGGTGCGATCCGTAGCCACGGTTTCGTCGAGTATTTTACGGGACGAGGCGGGCTAGGGAAGTTTATGGTTGTTTTTCTTGAAGCGGCTCGATTGACGGATTAGCCTCAAGTTCTCAACTACTAGAAATTCAAAGTGAAATACAGGGCGGCTAAAGCTGACGCTTAGCTTGTGTGTCCGAATAAGGCGCGAATTGTGCGAAGTGGAATGGGTCGTGACACGTCACGAGTGGCTAGAAGGCGGGGAAATCGATCAAAGCCGATCCCTCCATTCGCAGTTTTGCGGAGCGTGCCAATGACGCACTCGAGCGCAGCAGCGTCGATATCCAATCCACCTCACATGGGCGAGGTGGGCTGCAATGTTGGCGTAGAGCTTGATTACGTGTTGGGCGAGTGCAGGTGGTCGGCGGCCGTCAAAGAAAAACTCATGTCGCTGCGCCCAAAGCTGATGTAGTGCAATGGCACGTAAGATGTACCAGAATCTGCGCACGGCCTCGGGATCGAAACAGTGCGAGCTACAGCCGGGTACGGAGGATGGTTTCACAACGTGATACCAAGCTGGCACCCATTCAATCAGAGACACCCAATTACGACTGACAATCGCCCAGAGCTCCGAAGATCGCGCGCACTCAAAAAAGAGTCTCGGGCGCCGAGCACCCGTCATGAGGGCAGTAAATGATGTTTGGCCTCAATGTCTGAAGGAACGCGAACCGACTACCAACTGGCAGCAGTCGAAATGCGAGGCGAACTGGCAATCGTGCACAACCGGCATCAACAAGCCGCGGTTGGTCCTGTCGAACTCTAGCCACGTGCGTTCGACACCAAGAGTGGAATCACTGAGAATTTCCGCGACCGGGTGCAGCCGATGGCTAGCCACAACTGCGATTTTGAGAACGGAGCTCAGTGCGCTTGTAGGTAGATGTGGGAATAGATGAATGCAACCTCCGCTCGAGACGCCAGCGGTCTGGATTGAGAGGTGTAGAGGTACTCTACGCGTCACAGGAAGCGCTACTGTCGGTGCCACAACTCGTGCTGCTCGCTTCGACACCTCATCGTGTAGCTGCCAAATTCACCTGAGTTGCCAGCTCATTTGCTCCGTCACACCCCCTAGCATAGCAAAGCGGTGTTCGAATTCCTGGTGGCTCGGAAGAGAATCAGCACCGTCGTAGAAATCACGGAGCCTTCGGATGCCGGGACGTAATGCGATTACTTCGCGAAAGGACCGTTGCGCACCAGGTATTTGGCCCAAGCCTCTCGGTCGCTGTCCAGTCGACGGCACGACCTGGCCGAACGGGGAGGTTGGGAACCAGACAGCCTGGCAGAGCAAACGCATGTCCCTGTAGCGTTCATGGAGGGATTCGAGCATCACGGGCACTGGATTCCTGACCACAGATCTCACGTCGACTCCCACCACTTCGGCAGGCTTACCAGCGATATCTGCCCACGATGCCGATAGTACGACATTGAGAGCAGATCGAGCGGTTGATTGGGCAGGTCGTATAGTAGAGCACGAACAAAAATGGCTGCAGCAGGGGTCGCCCAAGTCAAGTCAGAGGATCTCATCATCTCCACCGCGTACTGTTGCAAGAGCGAGATACGCTGGCGGCGCACAAAAGCAGCAATCAGGTGGATACCCAAACCGCCGAAGCTTGGAGCCTTGCAACTAACGTCATGAGAGGTGAGTCGGATTGGTCGATCGGGGGGATCAATGCGGCTGCTGAGCACGAAGTTCTCTAACAGACGCTGTTTCGCTGCACCGTCTTCTGTGGCACATCCAAGTGAGGTGTGAAGTACCAGATCGCCGAGAATACGACCGACTGGGCAATGAGTAGCCGACGAATGGTTCGTGCTCGATATCACCACAGCCGCAGCCGGTCTAGCACGCAACGATCAATGTACGCGATCATGTGGGCCGTTGTGTCCTTCTGGCTGAACGCAATCCCGAGGAATTTGACATGGTCATGTGGGGCAAGGAGAATCTCGCCGAACGTGTCTGGAGCCGCCTTGTAAAACACAGCCGATAGACCGTCCGGTCCAGAAGATGACGAGCTCTTCAGACGTTTGATCATGGCGGCCAGGTCTTGCGCACTCATTACCTCCCACATGGACGCATCCAGGTATGAAACCTGGCTTATACATGGTATTTTGCCATTCTCAATACTCGGATTGAAGCGTTCCCGCTTTTCAATTTCACCTGACCCCAGTAACCCAATTGTTGTGATGATGAAGTAGAATCTATTTATTAACTATTAAGATGCTCTAATTTTTTCCAGTCTACCTACTAAAGTGGGTACTGCTGGTGTATTTTTGAGCGCGTGATCTGCTGAAATGCGTTGCTGGATTTGTTTACGCCGCAGACTCATCAATCCGCCGGAGTGAGCAGTAAATTTTCCAGTACCTTTTGCGTCCATCTCCAAATTCGCAAGATAGTCTGAAGCTTTGTTGTGGGCGCGCTTCACGTGCCTCCATGCTATTGCGCGGAAACATCGAATCAGCCGTTTGGTGTCGTGTATCTCTTTCAGTAACGTAAGATTCCGGATGCGTGCACTGCCTTTGAAGTCGTGAATCAAGATTTTGCTGTCTCCGATGACCTCCAGTTTTGTGAACTCTGGTTCTCCCATCTTTTTCATTGCCGTAATGCCTGCCTTCAGCGCTCTGATTTCGCAAGGGTTGTTTGTGACGTTAGAACCATAACATTCGTACCCTCCGCATAGTAGATTCCAGTAACTTCGTGTTGCATTCGCGATAGATACACACCGGCCGCTGCTGCCTGGCACCGGATTCCCCCTGGATCCGCCCTCAAAGTGAATTCGTATGAACTGAGTGTCATTTGATCTTGGCATAATACTTGCGATTTGGTATTGGATTACTTATTAGACTTGCAGCATGTAAATACACGCCGTGCGCTAAGATCCGTCACCTTACTTTGCCAAAGCGACGGAACGATATTGTCGTATTACCGCCGTCCAAATATACATTATGCTTTTAATTTTATTGCGTTTTGTGTCCTGAAATATTCTTTCGTTACGCAATAACCACAGATTGCTGGCGATGACTGACGCTGCTATCCACCAGAAGCTTTCCAACGCTTGAGCGTGGTCGTTGGTGACGAACCCATACAGGAGTTTAATCCGATGCTGGATTGATGTCGATGGTGGTGGTGCTTCTCGTGATAACGCAGATCGTCCACTTTAGCACTTCCTCTCCAACCTGTCCAATGCTCTCAGAGACAATGCCACACTTCTTGAGCATGCTTGCGTTCCCATACAATGTGCGAGATTGTTTCTCTGACATTGATGCATTCTTCACTTACTTGACAACGATTATGTGCCTTTATGCCTGCGAAATACAGATTGAGTTGTCCTGAGATCATTCTGTAATAAAACCACACCTGAAAATTGGTGATGCACCCTCGGCTGTTCGAGATCCTATTTGGGTCTTGGTTGAGGCATTCGGCTGCCCAACGATCATGTATGCATCTGCTTTTCCATTTCGTGATTAGTTTCGCGAGGACACGACCTCGTTTCTTGCGTGCGGTCTGTCCTCTTTGTTTACAAATTGCCATCCTCACATTCTTAGTAGTCACTTGGGAAGCTAATCGACAAATAATTACCGTGAATCTGGGATTCTTTGCGAAGAGTAATTACCGTTATCGAGCTATCAGTTCAATCTCCGATGCATCTAGCCAGTCACAGTCCTCAGGTTTTTGTGCCGACCAAGTGTATCCATCTAAGTTCTTCTCGCATATCATTGCTACTTGATCCTGATTGGCATTATTGAGACTGACCACTTCACGTCAGGCAAAAATAATCCATTTGTGCTCTGAAATTGGTATCGGTGCGTTGCATATCAGTGTTTCTATAGGGATCGTTAGTCTGGTGTTTATTTCTATCGTTGGAGAGCTCATCACTAGACTCAGAAACCGCCAGCTCACTAGTTTCTTCTCGTTTCGACGAGTCAAATCCTTTTTTTGTTGGCAAGATGACTGAAAATATATCGGAGGTTCTCTTTGTAGTATGAATTGCTCAATTTTGTATTCATGAAGAAATGGATACTGATATAGAGTAAGCGGACATCTGTTTCCATCCAGCAGCCATGCGTTGTTGTTCCAGTTAAACGTGGCCCAGTAAGCGATATGGTGATTCTGCCATTTGTGCTCAGTGTTCCATGTTTCGGACACCCAGAACCAACCTTTTCTGTCCTTGATTCCCTCAAATTTTGAGAAAGGCCTAATGCGTCGCCATTCATGCTGATATTGGTCGAGATCTAGAGTGACTTCCCGAGCCAAATCAAGATTCAAAAGAGGCCAGCCTTCTTGAACCACGTTTACAGGTTGTTCTCGTCGGAGTTCTGTTTTTAGCGGTGTTGGCCTGCAGCAGAGTGTACTGAATGTTCTTGTTGGGTGATTCAAGCTGTGTCTAGCCGGCGTATATTCGTCTGGGCGCTCTACTAGCCATTGAATCGTATTGTAAGGAGCTAGGGCTCCCATGGCGATCTATTCATGACTGTAGGTGTTTGAGCTAACTAGTGACGACGATGACGACGACAACGACGTGGAACAACAAAGAGACGTCCTTCTGCTAGCGTCTACGTATGTTGATGTTCGCGCCGCTGAGAGACTGTGCCAGATGTTATTGGATGGAAAAGTCGCAGATCAGCAACCTAAACAGCTTACCCATCGGCGCGTCGTGCAACAACAACAGTCCCACAACCGTCTTGAGTTGCAGCAAGTCGTGACCGAGCGTGAGTCGCCCGCTCGTAAGCAACAACGGCAACATTCGGCCCAACAACCAGGACATCAGCAACATAACGCGGGAGGAATATGGAGGCTCGAGACTCGCATGCCAGCTCTCGTGCCGGAGCACGAGCCTCGGCAGTTCGAGATTTGCCGCGTGGAGAACAACGCGCTGCAGACCAAGAGCGACTTGTGCGACAGCATTGTACAGCGAAGAAGCCGACAGTTGAGTGCATTGAGAGCCCGTGGCTTGTACACTGCAACCCCAACCAACCAGAGAGAGACCAACCAACCAGAGGAAGACCAGCCAGCCGTGACTAACAGTTCAGTGTGTGATTGGCGAGACTGTGACGAGTAGCTACGACGAGCGTGAACTAGTTGGACACCCGAGTGAGTGTGCGGAGAGTAAACCTCGGTAATAGTGTGTGTGTTTGCATATGAGCAAAGGAAGAGCAGCGTAGGGTCGACGGTGTAACTGGTGACCGTCTGAGACCCTACGTTATCTATCGCACCCACCACCTCGCGTAGCCACTCCGGGGAGTAACTAACTAGTGATTTATTGTGCCGTGACCCGTGGGTGGGAGCGGTACTTAGAAATGGCACCCGACACCGTGCCTAGCATGACCGTGGCTAGATAAGGCCTTATCAGGGAGAGTAGGTCTCGACCGAACTTCCAGCAAAACGGACGCAAGATCCGTTAGCAAACCAATATCGTCGTTGTCATCGTCCGTCAATCATCAACCGAGCTGAGCACACGAGGGGTTTCTATCAAATCCGTACGGTTGTTTCTTCCGCTGAAGCGAGACCGCCAAAGAAATATCTAAAAGCCCCAGTCCCCCTTGTTGCTTAGGGAGAAATACCATTGCTGGATTAATTTTGTGTGTTGTCCCTCTGCTTGAAATTTGGCCATTCCACAAGAACTGTTTTAGCATGTTTTCTAGTTTCATCGCTACATTGGCTGGCAACTGAAAATACGTCGCGGTAAAAAGTATCGAAGGCAGCACAATCGTATTGAGAACGATCACCTTTTCGATAATGCTTAATCCCAACTTCACAGTGTCACCAGACGCCTTTCAATTGCTTGGAATCGCAGTTCCCAATTCCTTTGTTTGATTTCTCCGACCCCAATGTAAATCCCGGGATATCTGATAAGTTCTCCCGTGGGCAATAATGGGACTCCTTGAATGGTGATTTGTTTAACCACTTGGTTTAGAATGTAAATTGGCTTTTTGCTGGTTGAGCGCGGAGGCCAGATATCTCTCCAAATTTGTCTAATATCTTAAGGACAAATTTCAGGTTTGTTGTTTTGCTTCGGAAGACAGTGGCGTCGTCAACAAAGGCTGAGAACTTGTGAGCTTTGTCAATGCTTCCTGGTAATTTGAAGCCATTAAGTTTGATGTCCTCATTTAGGGCCAGTCCAAGGGGTTCCACAGCCAATGTAAAAGCAAGGGCAGCCTTGTCGGATGCGCAAACGCACTGGGTATCCATATGATTTTTCGCCATTAACCAGAAATTTTGCCACTGTTGCTTCATGCATTTGAGCTATGCATTGCACAAATTCTGGAGAGAATCCAAATTCTTGGAGAACTAGTAACACGTAGTTTCTATCTACTGTATCATAAGCTTTCTTAAGATCTAGCAACAAAATCCAGTAACCCAATTGTTGAGTCATCGTCTAAACGACTACTCAATCTCAGCAACAGTCCTTTTTTTGATTCGTAATCACTGATTAGGCTTTTAGATCTGAGGCCTATTCCCAAATTCGAATCAAATCGTCTAAATTTATGTATCACACATAATTTAGGGAGCTCGTGTCACGAATAATATTCGCGTCAGGTCCTCAGTCTGCACAACAATGCGTTATAATGATAGATGCTACGGATTTTGGCTGGAACTTCAGCTTGCCATTAGTTATCCCTTCTAGTCTGTCAACGATAGCACGAACACCTTAGATGCCCCCTACGATACCCTTACCACGAAGCCTCTGCTATCGATGCAGCACCTCAGCCAAGATCCTATCATTTTGCGACTTAGGGAATAAGCCACGAACGGCGAGAACGCATTCGTACCAGCAGCGGCGACTGTATCGCTGCAGATGAGACGACTCAGACCCGCGTAGACAATACTTGCGTCGCCTCCGGAACCCGACTGACCATAGAACGTTTTCAAGAAAGGAGACAACTTGCCCTAATTACGTGAAATACATAAACTTTGGCTTGTCCTTTGGATTTGGAGCGGGTTCTGGGAAACAGGCACGGATTTGGTTCGGGTCTTGGGATTTACTGCATCAAAGGTCGTAATCAAGAAATCACCAAAATCTGCTCCAAGTGATCTCTCATTTCTCAATTAGCCATGGCTCCATCAAGCAGCGACAACACAGTGCCCGACAAGTGGGACGCCAACCAGATCCCGTCCCAGAGCGGCAAGATCGCCATCGTGACTGGTGCCAACTCGGGCATTGGGTATATTACGGCGCGTGAACTGGCGCGCAA
>JAADVW010000977.1:0-11419 GCA_023335875.1 Elongisporangium prolatum
GCGATTGGCGCGCAAAAACGTAATCATCTCGAAGTTTGCAGGAAGGAGTGAGCTTCGCTGCTGCGTCAAAATCAGTTTGCACTGAGAGAACAGCCTCTCGCAGTCATTGCTGGTAGGAGGCATCGTCTGGGCCAGCTTGCTGTACCCAGCAGCCGCACGCCCAGAGCGTCGCTGTGGCGCTCATTCCCGCAGCACAGTCGAGGCGTAGTCGTCTCTCTCCTTGCGCTTTTCACCGCAGGTCGGAGCCGTCGTCTTGAGGCTTCTGATAGCATTCGTTTCGGCCTGAGTGAGCTGAACGCAGTCCTGGAGCTTGACGAGGCCATTCTCAAAGGCGGGCGAGTGAATCACTCGAGCCTCAACGCCTAGATGCTCCACAGTGCTGGGGTACTTCTGAACGAGAGAATCGAACAAAAGGCGAACGTTTGCCATCGAGAGACTCTCCAATTGCAATCGCTTGCACACACTATCGAAGATCTTGAGGTGCTCAACCAACTTCACAATGCGCTTGTGGTCGTGGCTATTTGGCACGGCGTCCTCAACATCTTCAATCATTCTGATGTCGCTCCAGATCTCCACGTGCCGTGCCAGCATATCGTACGGGAGGACGAACGAGTTACGTTCCTCTTGATCGGTCGGAGATCGGTATGACGAGCCAGCTCAGCACTAAGGATCGGACGACGCAGCTGCGCTATGAGTGCGTTGACTTGATCGACTTATGGCTCGTGGGTTACAAGGAAGCGCTGGACGGCTAGATTTAGCCGGTGGTTAGCGCAGCCGATCAGCGGAACGTCCATCATCGTGGCCAGCGCCTTGTTCGTGTTGCAGTTGTCGCCAATGATACAGCAGATTATTTGAGTGGTACGGCCAACACGTTCATAAGCAGCTCGTGGTGCGCTTCGGCAGATTGGCTACCGGTGTCCAATGGAGATATTGCCTGAAGTGGCTTACGTACGGAATCGCCAGCTGCATAAACAGCGAACACTGTGACTTCAAATACGATCTTAATCGTGCTGTACTGCAAAAACTTGACCTGATCGTGGACCACGTCATGTTCAGCTCGATAGTGATTGAAAACTACATGAGGAACAACTTCAGCTCATATAGAAAGCTTTAAAAAACTGGAGAGAGAATATCCAATCGTTGCCAGATTTGTCGCTCATTCTATAAACACTGATTCTTATCATACCAGCACGACACTCCATAGAGCGCGTGATCACTTAAGTCAGCAGCATCGCCTCGTCTGCGATGATGTTGGCGATATTGCTGGACTCATCGGCCAACATTTCAGTTTTATCTTCCGAGAAAGACGTAACTTCTTCGCTGGACGGGAACAACAGGTCAAATAAACCTGGATGAGTCCGGCACTTAGCAACTAAAACGTGCACCAGTGCATGGATTCTGCCGCGTTTGCCTTCTGCTGGAGGAGGGGTTTTCAATTGATCCACGTCGCTCTGAAATGGATCACCTTCGGAAGTCCCCTCATTCTGGCTGTACAAGTCGTTTAATGCTGTAAGCTGGCGTACGATTCCTTCGATGTGCTCCAAAATCTCTTCGTTCGTCGACATCATACTGCGACGTTCAAGTGTTGCAAGCATTTCCATTCACACCGTGACTGGGAGTGCTTGAATCGCGTCACGTCGCTGTGTAATCAAGCAAATCAAAAAAAAACTCCACTAGATCGCTCCAGAAGATCGCAAATGATTCGCAAGAAACCAACAGATCGAGCTGTTTGCAAAGGACCCAAGAGATCAATTGCACCACCATCACGTGCGGCCGCAATGCCAGCGGATCTTTTTATCTCATTTTAGAAACGAGCACAGCAAAAATCCAAGAGCTTTTCCTTGCAATTCGTACGAGATCTGGCCAGCGCTTGGTCATTTTGAAGGATTAAACTCTAAGCACGCCTGTGCTAACTCGAAAATCGATCGAGCTGAAACTCAGCTGTATTTGCCAGTTGATATCAGTTGAAAGACCTTTACTTCAGGTAGCCTATCACTAGTTCTATTTGTGTCATCGTGAAAGGAAGTCATGCAAGTATCCAATACGGAAAGGATCACGCCAAAGGAGTAAATACCTGCAGACTCGGAGTAGTGGCCACTCACAATCACTTGCGGAGCCATCCAAAGACAAGTTCCCACTGCATCAGTCATGGTTTCGGTCACTGAATGATCGCGTGAGATGGTAAAATCGTGCTCATTTCAGAATCAATGAGCAGATTGTGTGACTTGATGTCACGATGGATCAGTTTCGGAGTTAGAGTGTGCAAATACATGAGCGCATCAGCGATATCAACCGCAATTTGGCACTTTCTATTGGACCACGTGAGAGACTTTGTCTGTTTGGAGTATAGAAGGCCTTTCAAATCGCCTGAATCCATGATCTCTGCAATGGTTTGGAGCGTCATCGTGTTCATCCATGACACGCCGATGAAACGCACGATCGTGGGGTGATCCAGGCGGGTCGCCAGCAAACAATGAGATACCGGATTGGTCGTTCTCAGGTAAAAGTCGCTTCATAGCCACATTTTCATTCATGGACTTGCCGAGCCAGACCTCACAGAACCCTCCACGGGCCAAGATAGTGATAACTTCGACACTGGAATGCTCGATTCGTGCCGCTAACAGCTCGGCGTCATTCCAGATAGATGACGCATTGTGTTGTTCAGAATCAGTAAAGCCATCGTTATAGAGCTGTACGTTCTTTCGAGATGCGCTTCCGAGTCTGATTTATCACGATAGAGACAACGCAGATCACTAGAATACCTCCACAAATGCCAAGCGTGATTGCCAGAGTATGGCTGCTGCTGCTACTTATGGACGCAGCCTCGGTATAAAGCTTGCGCCAGGTCTTAGGAATCGACTGATTATCCAGGACCGATTATCGACCTGCACTGCATCCGCATGAGAGAGCGGAGCCATTCTCAAGATTCACACACGCGCCTACACGCTGCCCTCGAGGCTCTTGTGGTGACTGCTGCTGACAACTTGCACGTGTGGGTGAACGCAGTCGCTGCACAACACGACTGCGTTCACCAACACTTGCACGGCGCTCGAAGACAACCTCTTGACTAGTGATAGCTGCCCCACCAAGTGTGGCTCGGCCCCATGCGTGCTCTACTCGCCACTGCTGCAGGATTCCAATCCGTGTGTACCAGCCGATGCGACAGGTAAATGCCGTAATGCTACAGACTACACGCTTCCAGGCACGACCACGTCATGCAACATCACGTATCAGTGTCTTAACTCGCTTGTGCTTGGAGCTAGTGGCCATCGGACACTGTTTACGTGGGAGATCGCGCAGCCAGACACGTACACGATGAGTTCCGTCACAAGGACCAAGGACGTGGAGTTCAACACCAGCGACTCGATCACGAAGCTGTACGTGTGGCTTGTCTGGGTCATGAACGCATGCCTATGCTGGTGTTGTTGTCGCTCTGGTGTTTATTTGATCTGGTTTTAGATTATTGTGGGCGATTACGTTGGTTCTGTCAAAGGAAGCTGGGTCGATGTCGCAATGGACGATAGCATCTTTGATACGCCTTCCACTTGCACTGCAGCGTACGTCTCGTATCCAGACTCGCAGTAGTGGTGGCTGTCTCACCTCTTCCTTCAGGTATTTAGCAGATGAATCTACGCTCTCCTCACTCATGTGACTTTCCCAGCCACGTGGACACAACAGCAGCTCATCAATGACAACTTGGCCTCTGTTCCCGAAGCCTTGAGTGGCCCCAGTCTCACGTATTTGTATGTGAATACTCATAATTATAACTCTGTTTAGAACTGTTGTGAGAGCACTTGCCAGCGCTGTCCCGGCTGTGTACAGCACAGTCCAGATAACATGGTGGGGTTACACATAGGAGTGGCACGTTGTGCATGTTGCGTAAGCGCGAACTTTTGAGAAGCCGGTGGTTGTAGTGAGTGCGAGGATTCTAGAATGCGTCGACTAGTCTTAGTGAGAACGCTTCAACACTAAACGCGTAATTCACTTTCCAATTACCACTCAAGAGCACAGTATTGTATCAGGTTATGAGCCCAAGTGCTCTGCTCTGACCAACGACCAAGCCGACAAGAAGAACAAGAACACCAAGAAACGAATCATGTCCAAGCGCCCAGAGGATCTACTCGCCAGTGGCAACTACTACCACTGGGAATTCAACATGCGCATGACTCTGGCGCGCAAAGGGTTAATCCAGCACATCGAAGTGATGAAGCCCGAAAGCGAGTGGACAGCTGATTGGAAAGTCACGGACATGAAAGCGTTTGCGCTGATCGCGTAAGGAATCTTGGTTGAGCACCAGTCCAAGATACGCAAACTACGTACAGCGTATGAAGCCTGGGGAACACTCAGAGAGTACTACAACCGCAGCAACCTACACAATCGGGTGGTTGTGAGACGTGAGCTCCATGAGTTCGCCATGTAGAGCGGTGCAACGATGGCATCCCACCTTGACCGTTTTGACGAACACGTCGCGCGTGTTGAGGCTGTTGGTGAGTCAATGAACAATGACCGCCAGCTGGTGATTTTACTCGGGAACCTGTCATCCCTGTATGAGATGATTGTATCAAATCATTGAGAACATGAAGGGCATTTCCTTGATTGAGGTGAAGGAAAAGCTTCTCAAGGAGTTCGATAAGCACCAACGTTCCGAGAAGAACGAAGAGTCGGCGTTCAAGGCGCGTGGGCAGCAAAATGACAGTCAGTCGAGTCGAGGAAGACGCCAGTCGTCGTCGCGCTACCATCAGAACGGCGGGAAAAGACCGTTTATGGGACAGTGTTTCAACTGCGGCAAGATCGGGCACTGCTTTCCTTTGCTGCACCCGCCACAAAGATTTACTGCTTCCTTCACAGTATCAGACAGACTGATCGTCGCTGCTCGGGTCAGACGCATGTTGTTCGCAGACGTATGCCCTAGGCGAGCATGCCAGAGCTCTCACTGATTCAAAACTGTCTTATGCTCGACGACTTGAGCAACTTCTTCCGGTTCCGCGTCCACCTTGAACACGTTTCCTCGGCGCGGAGCCACCATAACGCACTGGTCGTTTTTCTTGATCATGCAAACTGAATGCGCGAACTCCACGCGGATCCCCTTCGACGTAAGCTTTGGCACCGACATGAGGCGCCGATCAAGTCGCGGAATGTGCAGCACCTCCGTCATCTTCACTGTTCTGCCCGTGTCACACTTCATCGTCACTTCTCAGACACCAGTAGCTTGAAGTGTCTCCCCGTCTGCGATCCGCACCTCAATAGGAGACCCCAGCTGTCGTTATGTAGCGAAGTCGCTTTCGTACGGCGTCATGTGTGATAATACTCCCCTATCCAAGAGCCAACCTGATCGCGAGCTCGTGTTTGCCATGAACACCACTTCTTCTTTGTCATCCTTCGGTCGCGGTTTACATTCACTCTTTCTATCAATAGCATCTGCAAGGCGAATGGAATCGTGCACCAACTAACAACTCCGTATAGCTCACAACGAAACAGAGTCGCTGAGAGAATGAACCGGACCGTGATGGAAATGGCACGCTTGATGATTCACTATAAGGGCGTGGACAAGAAGTGGTGGGCAGAGGCCGTGAATACTGCCATCTATACAATCAACCGCATCACGAGCACGCGTAATGCGAGTAAGATCGCGTATGAAGTCTATTTTGGTAAGCGACCAACTGTGGAGCATTTACGCGTGTTCGGCTCGCTCGGCTACGCCCACATCAATGAATCCAAGCGGCGAAAGCTCGATGTGAAAAGTTTCCGCTGCATGCTAGTTGGGTATGCAGATGGTGCAAAGGCATATCGCGTTGTGAATTTAGACACCGGCACGATTGTTGTTAGTCGATCTGTGACTCTCGACGAGCGCGAAGTGAATGGAATTTACGAGTACGCGCAAGGCCAGATGACTAACTTGGAATGTGACCACCAGCGTCAGATATTAATTGAGGAAGAAGACACAGCTGAGATCGAGCAGCCACAAATGGACACTCTAATGGAAGATGGTCGCGACCACGGATCAAGAAGACCAAATGATGATCTCGATAAAGAAATGCCACTCGAGGAGAACAATGTGTCGCCGAACAATGCTGAGCTGCAACTCGTATCCACGCAACCATCACAACAGAGAACAAAACAGCAGGGTAACGTGGACATCGGCGCAAAAGCGCCATGCAATGCGCTTGTCTTTCGGCCCAGCGGCAACTACAGAGCCAGCTCTAACTACCTGGCACGCATGCTTCCAAGCCATCACAGTGAGATTGCTGGTGACAATAGACTTCTACTACAGAACGGAACAATCATGGTGCCCAGAGCGATACGAGTGATGAAGATGACAAGCGACCAAGCAAGCGATCAAGCCTGGATGACGTCGCATTCAAGATGGAGGTCGCAACACATGTGCCAACGTCGTATAAAGACGCGATGCAATCACCATACAAAGGTGAATGGGTAAAAGCTGTTGCCAGTGAGTTGGACGCACACCAGGGATATGGAACATGGCAGCATGTGCCACGGAAGCCTGGAATGAAAGTGATTGGCAACAAGTGGGTATTTGCGCACAAGAAGAACGCAGCTGGAAAAATTGTACGGTACAAGGCACGCGTTGTCGCTATTGGGTATCGACAGCAGTATGGCGTTGACGTTTTCGATACCTACTCGCCAGTGGCCAACATCAACTCTATTCAGATTGTACTCGCGCTTCGTTGTGCACACGGGTACAGGATCGCCCAGATTGACGTCGACACTGCTTTTCTTAATACGGTACTTGACGAGGAGGTTCACATGGAGCCTCCTGAAGACACGAGCGTCCCTGGTGACAAGGTTTGCAAGTTGTGCAAATCACTTTATGGTCTTAAACAGGCTGGCGTTCGCATGGAAAATGACTATTCATGGACTACTACTGGAACTCGGTTTCAAGGCATGCTCAGCAGACCAATGCATCTACGTGAAGAAGCTACGTGACGGGTTCATGTACATTTGCTTGTATGTGGATGACATGCTCATAGCTGCACGCGATTTCAACGTCATCGACACAGTCAAAGAGAGGAATAAAGCGCGTTTCCAGATTAAGGATCTAGGGATGGCCAAGTTTGTGCTGGAGATGGAAATTAGCCACGACGTGGAGTCGAAGACACTCATGATTACTCAGACGCAGTACATCAAAGAGATCGCGGTGCGCTTCAACCAAGAGAATGCCATGCCGATAAACAACCCGTGGGACGCAGGACTGAAGCTCCCCAGTGAGCATTGCGCCGTCACGGAAGAGGACAAGACCAAAATGAGCAAGCGACCGTATCGAGCATTGGTTGGATGCCTACTGTACGTTGTGATGTGCACACGACCGGTCGTGACGTATGCTGTAACGCACATAAGTCGTTTCTTGGAGCGGCCCGGGCCACTGCACTGGAAGGCAGCAATTCGTGTCCTACGCTACCTGAATTCGACAAGTACGTACGGTCTACACTACAAGGGTGGATCAGCGGAAATGATTGCATACAGTGACGCCGACTGGGGCAGTGTCAGCGATCAAAGGCGATCTGTGTCGGGCGTCATGCTGACTACGGGCAGCGGGCCAGCGGTTTACAGGTCCAAGTACCAATCATCCGTTGCATTGAGCTTTGCTGAAGCTGAATATATGGCGCTGAGCCTGTGCACTCAAGAGATTGATTGGGCGCGGGCGCTTCTGTGCGATCTGTGCGATCTGGGGAGCAAGCCAGTGGGAGCAACAATCATCTACGAAGACAATTAAGGGGCAATCGCGTTGACGAAGACAACGGGCTATCAGCCAAGAACGAAGCATATCGACATCAGACATCATTTCGTGCGTTAGCGCGCTGAAGCAAAGGAGACGTTTACACTACATTGAGACCAAGAAGCAGCTCGCCGTCTTGCTGACTAAGCGTCTCAACACCAAGAGATTTAAGTACCTGCGGGATTTCAGCGTCAAACCCAGCGGTAAGGTAAGCGCCACCAAGTGAGTGGGAGTGTTGTGAGAGCGCTTGCCAGCGCTGTCCCGGGTGTGTACAGCACAGTCCAGATAACATTGTGGGGTTGCACATAGGAGTGGCACATTGTGTATGTTGCGTAAGAGCGAACTTTTCGAGAAATGTAGTGAGTGCGAGGATTCTAGAATGCGTAGACTAGTCTCAATTACCGCTCAAGAGCACAGTATTGTATCAGAAACTAAACTTATGAACGCATGTTTCATAGGGATATTTTCAAGAACTATATTGTCAATTTGGATTTGATGACCTTTGATGACCCAAGACAAGGTCTAAATATCCAGTCATGCCCTAAGACAGCGAATCTACTGTACGTACCTTGTAAGAAAAAGCAACTAGCTGATTTACAGAATGAATGTCAAAGGATTAAAGTGATAACATTAGAAATCGCCACCGCAATCGCCGCCGCCGTCGTCGCCACTGGCTCCTCCTTCATCGTACCCACTTGGGCCATCGCTGTGGCCGCTGTCTGCGAGTGCATGACCGACAAACATGCCGCCAACAAAGCCTGCCGTGCCGCCGAGAAGAGCGCTAGAGGCGCCACCTCCGCCGCTGTCGTTGTTGTAATAGTGGTTGTTGAAGCTTCTACCGCTGCCGTAGCCTATATTGGCCGGCGATCCGACTGCGACGGGAGCGTACACGACCTCAGGGGTCTTCGTGTAGCCTTGAGGTTGGCGATGGCACAAGCACCTGGCACAGCCAATACAAGCACCAATGGTGCCGATGATGGAGAGTACTATCAAAACCGTCGGCGTCGAGGAAGACCTGGCGCTTGCGCCGCCAGTGTTGCTGTTCTTGATACGTGAAGCGGCTGTCTCACGGCATTTACACGCGTAGTTGGTAACGTAGCACTTGGCCGCAAACGGACAACAGCAGCGCTGTCTCTGGGCCCACGCGTCGTACCAATTGCCACAAAACTTGCCTGGACCGTCAAGATAAGCGTGCGAGCAATCCCCAGCGGAAGCGCAGACCTGGCAGCCTGAGAGAGTCGGTGCTGGAGATGGAGCTGGCATTGATGCACTAGGAGTCATTGTACTGGGTGTCATAGTCGCCAAGTTCTCGGCTGCACTATCAGTATCATCCGGTGCGACGGTGATGTGAAGAGCTGTAAACAATAGCACCAGGTACACAGCTAACGGCAACCATCGCTTGGCAGAGTACGGACGAGAGAGCATCGCGAGCTTGCAACCGACTCTGCAAATGTGCGACTGAATTCTTGCTGATCCAAGACCAATCTTGGGCTTTTTTTAGCGAATCTTATCTGCAAATGATATCCAGACTATTTTTGTATGAGTTCTGCGTAATTAAGTAGCTCCAAAGCGTATCGACCAAGTGGTAGATAAATATCTACTATAATTTTGCATTTAGCGCCATGTAATCAAGCATAACCAATTGGTGGCGATAACGTACTCGTGGTGTACATCGTACAAACACTCAAGAATGCGAGACAAGATCTTTCTTGTCAAGGTAAAGAAACGCTTCCAAGTCGTAATAGATCTTTCATCAAAGAGTCACCATTCGGAAGATGTCGAGTCCAGCAAATTGATTTCACGCTCTTTTTATTGCCACCTTCGGGACCAATTGCTACCCAGCCAATCACGTATTCCCAATTGCTACCTGTTGCGGCTGCATCCATGGTTTTCGTGGTACATACAGCCTTGATGCTGTGTGATGATACAAGTATCGAACGATATCGTAGTGCTCATTTTGAGCAGAATGGTCCATGTCTTCAGTCGCACAACCTTCAGGCCGATTTTCATGCAAGAACTAATCAACACAGATGACCATTTTTGGCAGCCAGATCGATTTGCGTGTAGAAATTTGATGATGATCGTCATGCCCTCAGAGTGATTACGTACAAGCCATTCAAATAAAAGGTGATGGCGAGATTCTAGCGCAAAATATATTGATTTTAATGACTGGAACTGTGGATATTATTCGAGCAACCACTTGACGACATCAATGTTGCCGCACTCGGCAGCGTGCTCCAGAGCTTATGATCTCGGGTCTTCTGTACGATTTTCATGACCCATTTCACTGGCTTAATTCATTTGCAGATCGGTACGAAATGCACTAATTTTCAATTGCAAGTCCATCGCTTTGGTCTTGCAACCATTACATCAGTAGTGGCTTTGGCGTTGCGTAAAGTTAGATGACCAACTCAAGATCCCACTGTAAAACTCGTTTTGAATGCAATTCCTCACCCACTCGGAGAGCATATCGTAAATGATCCACTTGTAATCCATGCGACTTGGATTTTATGATGATACATAGCGAGAGATGAGGGCTCTTTAGAATATTAACGAGGGTAGTTATCAAAATTCAGCAAATGGCCAATCCAGCGCCAGATCTAGTGCTTCTGTCGAGAATTTGTCATATCTATTCTTTCCCATCCATCACAACCCGCTAATTTTTCTCACGAACACGACAGTATGACATTTCATTTTGGATAGAGATTGCAATCGCTCGTTCACAGCAAAATTGTCACCATAGCAGCCATTTTGAACATTTGTCCGATATATTGTTCCGATACAGATTACCCAGCACTACCACTCCGCTCCAGAGTGTCTCCTCAAAATTGATAATGTGCCTTCTTCACACCAATTTTAAACGTGCTCGCGAAACTTATCGCTCAATCCACGCCATTCGCTTTTGATTCAAATATTTACTCGCCAAATTTCACTGTTTTTGGGCTAGCTTTCCAATGACGCGTACTGCTCAATACAATTAGTAAGGACGATACACAAGACCCTTTCGCCAGCTCAATCACCATAAACATGGCGGTGGCAGGACTTCCTTCTTGGTTTGCCCTGGGCTCATTTCGAAATGATGGCATAACTATAGATTGAAATTGAAGATCGATTGCATCAACAGTTCTTACCGTTGCTAAAGCTCACTCACAGCTCTTGAGATCGCCTAGTCCAACCTTCTCACGGAATAGTCAAAACAAAACGATTCTCTGACGCGGTTTCCAGCGATCAATGTGATAGAAGAACAAACACAGTCGCAACATGGAGATATCGATCACGCATGTCTTATGGGTTATGTTATACACGTTTGTCATGGCCCATTGATTTCATTATTTAAGCTTGACCTGGTATCCTAGTCGAGAACTATCCTTCTGTATGAATTCCATCATGTCACCAGAGTGATGGGCTACCGAGAGTTTTGAATGGTGTGGATAAGACAGATCGAATGTGACTGAGTTGGATCCACCAGAAGGAGGTCATTTCCAAAGATTCCGGTAGAAATGACAAAGCGCGTGAAATGCAGTTCAGTCCAAGTCTCTTCTCCTGTGTTCTTCATTTTGCAGGTGGCAGTTAATTCCGATTCAGGAGTGTCCTCCCTTGGCCATGTTTGCACCAGTATCAACTCCTGTCTGGGCCAAATCGATCCTGCATGGACGCTGGAAAGCGAGACTCAGAGCGGACTGA
>JAADVW010000978.1:0-11390 GCA_023335875.1 Elongisporangium prolatum
AGACGTTGTTCTCCTCGGCCAGCTGACCGATGGCGCGAATGATGCCGACGCCGTCCGAGATCTTGATGCGCACGAAGAAGTGCGACTCGTAGTCCGGCTGCAGCACTGTGGGCGTCGAGGCCTTCAGCGGATCGAACGGAGCCTCACCACGCGCGAGCTGGATCACGTCGTTCACGACCGAGTTGGCAGTCGGGAAGCGACCGGCGCCCTGGCCCACGTACGCGCTGCTGTCGAGGTTGCTGGAGCGCACGTTGACAATGTTGGCGGCGCCGCCAATGGACGCGATGACGTTGGAACGCGGTACGACAACAGGGGACACATAGACAGCGACCTCCTGTGGGGTTTTCTTCTCCACGTCGGCGTCCTTGAGCAGCTTGGCCACTCCCAACAGCTTGATCGTACTGTCCATCATGCTGGCGTACTCAAAGTCCACCGAGCTGATGCGCGAGATGCCCGTGGTCGGGATCTCACCCGGTTTGACGATGCTGCCGAAGCCGAGCTTGGCCAAGATGGCGATCTTGGACTGCACGTCAAAGCCGTCCACGTCGGCGCTCGGGTTGGCCTCAGCGAAGCCCAGGTCCTGCGCCTCCTTAAGCACGGCGTCATAGGCTACGCCCTCGTGCTCCATCTTGGAGAGCATGTAGTTCGTCGTGCCGTTCATGATGCCGGCGATTTCAGTGATGCGGTCGCCCGTGTAGGCGTTCTGCAGTGTGTGGATGATGGGGATGCCACCGGCCACGGACGCCTCGTAGCCAAAGCGCACGTCCGGGTGCTCAGCCAGCAGCTCGAGGATCTCGGGCATAAAGTTGGCCACGAGCGCCTTGTTGGCTGTGATCACGTGCTTGCCGCTGCGGATGGCAGCGAACACCACGTCCTTGGCGTCCGTCACGCCGCCCATGAGCTCGATGATGCAGTTGATGTTGCTGTCGCCCAGGATGTCCTGGTAGCTGCTCGTGAACGACGTGCTGGAGGCGTTGAAGTGCTTGAGCCCGCGGTCGCGAGTGACGTTCTGCACGCAGATCTTGGACACAAGCACCTGCACGCCCTGCGCCTGAAGCTGAGCGATCTTGCGCGGGTTGTGCAGCAGCTCGAACACGCCGCCGCCCACGGTGCCGCAGCCGAACATGCCGATGTTGAGTTTGACCATGTTGATGCCTGTGTGTCTTGGAGAGAGGTGGGATCCGCAGGGAGAGACAGGAAATGAATGACATGGCTTAGTTTGCAGTTCGGCCGAACTTAGTGATGTCCTTGGTTTTCGCAAACACATTCAGCCAATGCGAACCTAATCAGTCTTGGCTAAACTACAAAGCAAGGCACACCAGACATGTAGAATTACGAGTTTTAGACGTAACCAGAACGATGCGTAACCCTGTTAGAAGACATGGCGGATCGTGAGTGAGATGCGAGTGCCGTCCTGCACCTGGTCGATGCTGTGGAGGTGTTTGGTGTATGCCTCTTGCGTGAACAGCAGTAAACTGCGCCGCTCAAGCCATAAGCTAAAGTGGTGCTGGTCCAAAGCGTTGGCTGCTTCTGTCTCGGTTGCATTGCTCATGAGCACGCGATGCGGCTGGAACGTGACGCGCGATCGGGCGCCTGAGCTCACGATAGCCACGAATGGGAAGTAGCTTGGCCCGTCCTCATGCGGCATAATGCCGTCGCCCACGCCGTATTCTACAGATCCTTTGTCATTAGCTTTGCATATAGAACCAAGCGCTTATGTGACTTACCATTGATGAGCACGTGATTGGGCGTGTGCTCTGGACTGAATACGCCTGCGTCCACAAGCGATTGCCCGATCTGAAGCAGCCAGGAAGGCAGCGACTCTGGCGCAAACGGAGTCTTCACTTCTCCGCCCCACTTCTGCAGACGCCGGTGCTTGAGCTGAACCCAAATGGCGCTATCGTTGTCGGGGACGGCATACACGCGCTCCAGGACAGCAGCTTCCTCCTCCTGGGAGATCCAGTCGGGGACGTAATAGATGCTGGGGATAGCGCCCTTGCGAAACGGCTCTAGATCGAGCGGCAGCCTAAGATACGCACGACTGCATGAGTCATGACCACTGGCTGGTCTCCCTCCAATTGTGGACGCACCGTTGCGCCCAGCAGCGCAAGGGCAGCCCTGGCACCCAGGCATCTGCCGCCGTCTCCTGTCGCTCTGGCTGCCGAGTCTCTGCATTCGCAGGCGCTTGTGCTTCTGCCTCCGCATTCTCCTTGGCTCTGCGTCGCTCCTCCCGCAGCAGTCGCCGGAAGTCCATCCTCGTCTATGTTTAGGTCCAGAATCAGAAATGGCAGCTAATGATAGAGACGGCGGACGAGTCAAGAGCCTGTGGGGCACAAGCGAGAGCGCCATGTACTCGCTGGACGTCGCGCGATGGCGAGAGCGTATGGCAGACCAGCACGCCAAGCGCATGGCCGCTAAACAGCCGCAGACAGCAGTCAACGGTCAGTTGCCGCTGGTTGAGAGTCAGGACAAGCGCACGAAGCAGCTCTATGGCAAGACCACGTACGTAGGACTCGGCTCTTGTGCCTGCTCCTTCACACAGCTGATAAGGCTTCATTACCAGCCAGGAGATGTACGAGTCGTATCTGGGTCGTGTGGACCACTGGATCCAGGACGCGCCCAGCAAGAACTGGACCAAGGACTACGCCAAGGAGACCACCTACGAGCGGACCTACATGTACGTGTGTGTGCACCGCAGCAGTCGTGAACGTTCTGATTGATGACGTGGTCTCCAAGGCCTCGCGTGCGGCGGAAGGAGCTGGAGCATGGCGGACCCGTTGTCAAGATCGGTGTCTACTCGCCTCGCGGGGTCTACAAAGGCGGCGGCCAGTGCGTGCGCCGGGAGCCGGACAAGCCTGTGGACGAGGCCACGCAGACTCGCGAGATGTACAAGCTGCGTGTTCGCAACTTTGAGATCGCCCGCGACAAGGACAAAGAGATCCAGCCGGCCATGGTGCTGGTCAAGAACAAGCCGCTCGAGTGTGGCAAGTACTTTGTGCAGGACATTCTCAACAGCTACCACAGTCCGCGGAGTAACAACCAGCAGCAGGCCTCTGTCACCAAGCGCAAATGCGAAGGCCAGAGCTGCTGCTGCTCGCCTGAGCGAGATGAGGACGGTAACGTGGCGACGCACTACTACAGCCACCCGATCCCGCCCAAATTCTGCCCGACAGCGCCGCATGAGCCGCCCATGACAGCCGAGTACGTCGCGTCGCCGCAATGGCGAACACGCAAGCCGCAGAAATGGGTCGCGGGCGAGTTTGTGGCCACAATCACATCGACAAATCCGCACACAGCGACGCAAATCGGCATCTCGGGTCAGCCGTACTCGCCCACAGTGCTCATCTGCGACAAGTTCGTGCCGCCACGACCGAGCTTTTCAAGCTCCTCTCCTGTATTGGATGCCCACGTGAGAAACCTCGCATCTGTCTGAGGTTCGGCCACGAGTCTGATCTGTCTGTTGCTGAGCGTAGGAGCACGAACGTCGCTCCAAGACTGCGGCGGCGCAGGCTCATCGACCAATGCAGCGCACAGACAAGAGCTACTTCACGTCCATGTGGACCGAGCCGCCGCCTGGGAGTCCGCCCAAAAGCCCCGAGAGCAGCCAGCAGCAGCAGTCGCCGCCTACCTCACCATTCAAACCGGCCGGGCGGTCTCTCATGTTCACGCTGCAGACAGAAGGAGCGATCAAGAGCGGCAAAATGCGCAGACTCCAGAGCTCTCCGAGGAAAACGACGTCCATCACAGCACGACAATAGCAACCTCTTCTCTCGTATCGTGTCTATTATCTCTCTCGTCGCGCTCTGATCGTGCTTCGAGGCAGATTCGTGCACTCGCGGCAGACTTACTGGAAGGACAGCAGCTCGACCTCAAAGATGAGCGTGGCCTTGGGCGGGATGACCGGCGGGTAGCCGCGCTCGCCGTAGGCGTACTCGTGCGGGAGCGTGAGCTTAGCCACCTGGCCCAGGCTCATCTTGGCCACACCCTCATCCCAGCCGCGGATCACCTGGCCAGCGCCCAGACGGAACTCGAACGGGCGAGCGCGGTCGCGGCTCGAGTCGAACTTGGAGCCGTCCAGCAGCGTACCGACATAGTGCACACGCACAGTGTCGCCGGCCTTGGGGAAGTTGGTGCCGTCACTAGAGCATGAGACAGTATGTTAGAGCACGAGCCTTGCGGTTGAAGCCACGAGCAGCAGAGCAGCGCACCCAGCCTTGATGGTCTCGATCTCGAAGCCCGACATGTTGCTTGCAGATTCCTTGTTTTGGTCTCTGAGCCATTAATTTACGCCCTGAGAGGACACGTGGGGTTATAGATCTTACGTTCAGGGTATATTTCTGGAATGAGGGTATTTTAGGAAAATAGAAAATTATTTTAATAAAAAACTGGCGCGAAGGGTTCAACTAACGGCCGTCGGAAGATGGAGGTGCATCTGCCGCCTCCAGCTCTCTTGCGCTTGAAACTGGAGCTTCAATCACTCCACTGTAGCTGGATAAAGCTAGAGGAGTCGGATACGACCGCCGTCTAGGCTGTTTTATGGCGCTTAGACGCTAACAGGCGGCGCCAGAGGCTGCTTGCCAGCCTCCAGGTCCGTGGAGCGGATGACCTTTGGAGATGGCACGCCAGTTGCAACGGCCGGGTTCTTCTCGGGCGTGGCGTTCGGGTCGATTGTGAGACCTTCTTTGATGATAACATTGCGGTGCTTGATCACAACGATCGCGAAGGCCATCTGTAAAGCAATAGAGACGATCAGAACTCGTGCAAAACGGTGCGTAGGAATTTAAGAACGAAGGGCTACATACGTAGAGCACAAACATGAAGAACGAGAAGACCGATCCGGCGTCGTTCGAGTGCACGCTCGTGCTGGAGCTACCAGCATCGCGCTCCTGACGGGCCAGGTACGCCGCTCCGGCGAAAAGCACGGAGAGCGAGAACATTTGGAACGACATCATGATGACCACGCCGATGAAAAAACCGACGGCCACAGGCGTCTGGTACTTGCGCATGACCATCGTGCCGCCGACGGACAGACCAATGATGAGGAACATAGCCCAGATGCCCACAAAGCCAAGCGACTTGGAGTCGGCCGTGCCGTTGCCGTTGTTGTTCACGGCCGCGACAATCGCTGCGAGCGCGTACATGAAACCAAAGATCTAGCGAATGAAACGACCGCCACAGAGGTCAATACTGAGCTCAACAGGTTAGACATCAAGTACATACCAGCGTGATGAACCAGAGATACGTGATCAGCAGCTTGGGGTTATTGCAGCAAGCGCGAGCCTTTTCCTTCGCTTCCGCCGCCTGAATAGCCATCTACACCATCAACAGCAGCATGCGTGAGCAGTCTGTCTGTATCTTGCACCAGAGCCATGCCCAGCAGCAGCAGCACAAGCAGCGTCTGCATGGCGCTCTGCTGGGCGATGCGCCTCTCCTTGGCAGACTGCGCACCTTCTCGACTCTGTGAGCTGCTTGGCTTGCCACTCAGCGGCTTGATTTTGGGAAATGACCCACACAGAACGAGAAAAGCTCGCCATAGAGGAAATTAAAAGTATAAAATACAGACCCGTTTACCCGTTGAAATAATGCCTACCCAGACCCATTTTACCCGTTTTGCATCAAGTGCGAGTCAAACTGAGTTTAACGGGTGGGTGGGTAGACGGGTCAGCAGTGCGCATTTTCCTGTTTCATGGACCGTTTCATGGTGTCGGGCTATTTTGAGAAGTCGTTTCGCTGGGTTGGTTTCGTGTCGATACTAAAAATAGATTCTTTGCTGTCTTGGGGAAAGGGCCATGCAATTAAATACATTCCCAACGGGTTGTAAATTACTTCGCTCAAGTGAACCCATGTAGAAATCCGTCCTGTCTAAACCGATACAACGTAGATGGGACAAGCGAGCACGGGACGAGGAGCTTGACCAGGCGTAGAATAGACACTCAGGAAGCTGCGTGGGCTGTTACTTGCAGTCTATTCTCGCTGTCCTCTCTGGATATGCAGATGGGACTCGGGAACAACATGAGGCTGATGACGATTGCTCACTTGGATCGCTCGGCAGTCTCATCTGCCTGCTTCTCATGCTAAAGCTGGGGTGGTGTGAACATACCTTGGCCGCTTTTTTAGACCTGCGAGTGCGTCGCTTTCCACGCGAGTTCCTCTCCACACAGATCTATTTGATGGCGCTTCAAATAGATCGCATTAGGACACAAATGACAGCGCAATCCTGTCGTTGTCGACATGGCTACGCTGGCCAAGCGTCTCTTCGTCCGACGCACGCAGCATCCAACGCATCAGCCACGCGGCGGTCTGACAGTCACGCACGCACTCATTCAGCAACGCACCAACCGGGGGCGCAATCTCGACAGACACACTGACTGGTGCGCAGAAGAAGAGAACAATTGGGCGCATCTCCCTGCTTGGCTGGCTGTGGTCGTATCTCAGCGGTCCCTTTCGTCTCTCCCTCCAGCAGCGGCCCACGAGTCGCCCGTTTGTCGATCGGTCGTTTCTCTCGCACCGTGAGAAAACCCAGGATCGGATCGCGTGAGTGGCAGCCATTTGCGGATTGGTACCAGAGCAGACAGCGGTGGCGGGGCAGAGCGCAAGGCGGCGCTACGGAAGCGCATGATGTGCTTCCGACATCTCGCGCAGCGATTCTTGACGCGACTCAAGACCAAGCGCCTGCTCACGCGGCGTAGCGGCGAGATCTTCGATCGCATTCAGCTCTCGACCAAGCACAGGGCGGTCAGCCAACGCCAGCAGCAGCAGGAGCAGCAGCAGGAGCAGCAACAGGCGTATTTCGGTCAGACAGAACGTCTACGCGGCACGCAGCAGCGACGGCGATCCAGCATCAGCGGCCTCGAGGACCCATTCGAGATGTGGGACTACATCTACCCGCAGTACTTGCGTCCTGCGTACGCCAACGAGTGGGTCTGACGATGTGTGTGCGTTGCGTATACAGTGAGTTTGTCGACGTCCAAGCTATTAAGTTAATGCAGGCCCGAGCGCCATGAGCGGACCTGAATAATACACATGGAACATTCCATGCACTCCGCCTTTGGAGAGTGTCATTACATGCAGAGATTGCCTGTAGCGTCGTCGCGCCGCGTCATCAGCTCTAGGAAGCTTCAGCACCAGCCAATTGAAACTGAACCAGGATCTGAAACTTCAATCGCATTTATTTTCAAAAACAGGTGTAATTAAAGCCGATTCTTCCACAACATGGCATCTTTTTTCTTTTTACACAAGGATTGAACCTATGAATCTACCGCGTTCTGTAAAACAAGAATTTCGTGGTTTTTTGTGGCCGCAATTGCTTCACGCTTGAGGTTGCACTTGATTTTCTATTGATACGCAAGGACTCGAAAGATGAGTGGCACTCTTCACACTGAACCCATTCAACCTCCAACGATAGAAGCAAGGAGTGAGTGAAGGGACCATGCATGTCGCTAGACCGACGGACTGGAAGTCTCCAGTCTCATCCAGAGCCGTCTCATATGAATCGCTAGTCGGACAGGAAGACGAACATCGGATTTTTACGACCGAGATGTTGAGCATATTGGTTTTTAGATGTGGACCACGACGACATCAACCGCTTTTGATGACCTAATACAAACCATTGGCTCGAAAGCTGGGATGGAGAGGACGGACACACGCAATCGATGTGGATCAGTCGTATTTCATTCGTCGAACGCTGTAGTTGCGATAGAGAGAAGAAGGTTCAGTTTGCTGATCCAAAGCGCTTAAGGGAGAGGATATGTCGTCATGCACACAATACAGCACATGCTAGTGACATGGCCATAATAAAAGAGCCAACTTCGGCGTCTCTCGCTTGTCAACACAGCACCGATTGCATGCATGTTGTACGACTACAGCCAGCAAACCAGCAGCGGCTCAGTTGACTACTTCGTCGACATTAACGTTGCCCAAGAGTGTGGTGAGCAAACCTACATCGCAAGTTTACGTGGCGAAGTGGACAACAGTGCTCATGTACGAGTTGCATCGACTCGCAAGCAGTGAAGAAGTGAGTACCACGCTGCAAATGGTACACCAGTCTGAGCAATGGCATTTCCATCACAGATCTCACCGGAAACCTGTGGCGACGGATAGACGACTCGCACTGGCTTTACCGGACGGAGGTAAAACGGTTCTATTCATTAGGTGATACGGCACTCGTTGCTGCTTGCTGCGCTGCCTCATCCTGTGACGGAGTCCCGTTCTTCGTCAGTGTTTTAAGTGCATCGATACCACCGTGCTTCTTCACTTCGCGTCTCATCGATGCTGCCTTCATGAGCGACCCAAGTGCGTAGGCCACGCCCGTCCACGGGCCATCTCTACAAGCGACGAAACGACCTGCAACTTGGTCGGTGAGGTTCGTTTTACTGTGTCGAGGGTACACGAGGCATCTTTCTTCTGATCCAGGTTGCCAGTTTGAACGAGCGTAGTGAGTACCGTGACGTCTCCTTCCGTGCTGACGACATCATCGTTCGCTTGATTTTTAGCATTGACGAGTCTGCGTAGTAGCGCGACGCTGTGCGCCGGTACTGGTTGTGCTTTCCACTAGTTCGATGAGCGATTTGATCACACCCTTCTCGACAAGCTGGCGATACACCTGTGCCCTCTACAGCGAGAGCGACGATTGCTTTCGATGCGCTTTGCTTCTGCTTATCAGCGCCTGTTCTTACAACCTCCAGCAGCAGATTAAACGCGCTATTGTCGAGGATGCACCGGCAAAGAGTTTAGTTCGTACATAAAGGAGCGTGTCTTGTGAGTCAAGAACGTGGTGCAATTCACAAACTGGAGTTGGACGTGTTCGGATGAAAGAACACGTGCGAAGCGATTGTGATATTGCCTACAGCTGCCCATACAAGAAAGAACGTCAAATACATGGTGTGTGCATGCAGCGGCCGCAAGTTGATGCCCTGCATTGTTTCCACCACGCACGCGACGTAATCAACAACAACCTCGACGCCGATCTGCACGGCGAGAGCAAGAATTTTGGACGTCTTGAAGAGCGTTTGGGAGAGCTCATGTGTGGTTCCTTCATATTCCGGATCGTATCCAAGCCGGAACATTGGATGGTTCCAGAAGATCACCAAGATCGCGTACGAACAACCCATGGCCACGTATTCAGCAAACATATCGATGTAAATCTCAGCAGCGTAGTAGTGAAGCAACTGCGTCTTCCAAGTGACGAATTCTACATCGTGCTCCAGTAGTTTTTGCATTCCTTTGGCAGAAAGTTGCGCCGCTATCGAGTGATTGCGTGTTTTATCGACTGGTCCTTCCTTAGTATCATTCGTTGCAGTAACAAATGCGATCCGCCGTTCAGATTCGCGGTGTATTTGGCGTCTGATAAGCCAGGACTTTGTTGTACGCATGCCAATCTCGAGAAGAGCTGTCGACAACGTTCCTGATATTGTGGTATTCAGGTTTCTCGCGCCTAGAATCATGATGGACATGTGCGCGTGGATGAGAATGGTCGGAATACCGATAAAGGCAGCCATTGTAGTGATGCTGTTGACATTTTGCTTGATAATCATGTGCTTGACAGCTTCCTGCAAGCAGACTTTGAGCAAAGTGCTACCGGCCACGAACGCAGCCATGCCCAACATCCCTGAAATGTGCATCGAATTGGTGAGATGTGCGTACAGAGCTGCTGCTGCAAAGGACGCCACGTTGAGAAAACCACAGTAACTGCGTAAAAAGCGCTCGTGGTAAGGAAGCCGCCGGCCTTGTGCTTGCGATTGGCCGTACAGCGTTTCCTCCTGAACCAAACGTACTGCAGCGACGGAACACGCCGTCGTATCCGCGTGTGCGAGTACTGTGACAAGAAATAAATTGAGCTTGCTAATCCAATATGTATTGGTAGGATGCGCCTTCAAGCCGCCAATTGCAATGGCTAGCATCATGGTCGAAGTCACGATCACGACTGGAAGCGACTCGAACACGACTTTGAACCACCAGAACAGAAACCCGGATCGCGTTTTCGATGAAGTCGAGCACTGATGGGGTTGAAGACGCACCCCGACGCATGCACTCACACAGGCCCAGCAAAGCACTTTGCCCCACAGCAGCATACTAGCCAAGAACACTGACGGATTCTGCTGGCCAGGTTTCTCGCCGGAGAATACATCGCCCAAGCTGATGCAAAATGTGATCACCCACGCGCAGCACGTGCTGATGAGGGCGTTTCGCATGATCAAGCCAAGAGATTGCGCGGCTGACCCCAACGATGATCGAAAAGTGATCGGAATTTGGCCGATCTCAGACAGAAAAATGACTGACACGGTGGTCGCTCTTGACAAGCGCCGATACAGATCGAGTGTCGAGCTGAGCGACCCTCGCTTTCGCGTGGATGGCGTAAATTGCTCTACGGCTTCATCAGCGCTCATTACGTGGACGGCGTTGCCTGGCATTTCGCTTTTCAGTGCCAAAGCAGACGATTGAAATCTATTTTCGGTAGCTCTTAAATGGCTCGAAATGAATAACTTGAAGTACTTGTCATTTCACACTCAGCGTTTGGCTTTCGTCGCGTTGCGAAAGTTTCCAACTATCTCCTTGACACACCGGTAGAAACCGGTTTTGTCCTATTCGTTTTTGGGTAAATTCCAAAAGGTGACTCAAATTGTATTATTTCCTCAGAAAGTGACTCAAGCTGTATTATCTCGTAACTTATGGGTAAAATACAGATGCTATTGACACAGTCAAATCTACACCTGTATCACATAGTTGTAAGCAGCTATAACGGCAGAAATTGCGTTCATCAGAGCATTCTGGCCCTTCTGATCCTAAAGATCGCACAGTGGAGCACTCTTTCGCCTATTAGATAGATCGTCCACCCAATCTGATGATAGACCTCGTTGGATAAGTGAGAGGCGTCCCATGGCTGCTCATTACTGAAGATCATGGAGACGTCACAACTCCAGCACGACCTAAGGACCGGAATCTGGCGAAACAGCAGGGAGCTGACTGCAACAGTTCAAAACGCAGCTCTCAAACAAGGAAAGAGAGCGATCGTGAAAACAAAGAGGTGGAACCTTTCGAAAGTACGTGTGTACATGCTCGACGTGCCGCTGGTTCGTTAATGCGTCACTGAGTCGCAGTAAAGAAAAGTAGCCGACCTGGCATGTGACGTCAGCCAATTTTGAGCACGTCAACTGTACCAGAGTTCCTCGGCCAACTCAGCGTCAAGTTGTGGCGAGCGTGGTGGTGCGAGCGTCAGCGGTATATCAGACAACTCGGTGTCCATCCCGTCCCTCTCGAGCCAGCTGAAGCTTCAAGAAGGATATCAGTGTCATCAGTCAATGGTGGGAAGAGCGAAGGAGCAAATCCTTGAAGAGCTGTTTGCCGAAGACACTGATTCGATCCAGTATCTCCCAAGCTACATGAGCGAGCTG
>JAADVW010000979.1:0-11380 GCA_023335875.1 Elongisporangium prolatum
ATTCCACATATTATAAGGAGTCAAAAGAGCCAACTCGAGCGTATCGGACTCGAAACATTCTCATTTTGGGTCAGAATTTGAACAAGGAATGTTTTTATCATCTTCTGTTATGGGAAACTTGATATATATGTCTGCGTTTAGAATAATTTATACACAATGCAATAGCCACAGAGATGAAAGAGGATCATAAAGATTGCTGATTTGGCTTTCCGTTTGCAAATACAACAAACACTTTAGAGTGTATTGAAATTTTTATGAGGAACTTAGCTCATATTAGATAGCGTCTAATTAGTATCGATTTATGTATATGCATTTCACGAGCAGCCCACAACGACGATATGAGAACGCCCGCACGCATATATACCTGTAATAGACCTGGTGATAGCCGATCACTGACGGAGCTTCAGTGCGACGTCGTTGGTCGCAGGTCACAGCACCAGTGCGGTGCGACTCGAAGGAGACACGTGAACGAGCTGTCGAGCAACAGCAAAGTAAGTGGAGCGAGTGGCTCGCGCAACAAAGAAGAACGAGCGACAGCAATAACAACAACAGAAAAAAGGGCGGCCGCAACGACCACCTACTACGTAACGAGAGGCTCAGAAGGCTCCAAAGGATTGCGAGAACACAAGAGTAGCAGTAAATGAGGTATATTAGGAAGCTTCTTTCATGGAAAGTGATCAACTAGTATCCGTACATGAGGACATACATGAAGTGGCTGTAGCCTAAGCTGAGTTGTGTGCACGTTGCTATACAGCCGCGTTAGCGACTGGGCGCCTCGTAGAGCGCAAGTGCAGTTGATCCAACCTTGTCCAGCTCCTGTAGAGCTGAGTGGGTTCCGCTGGTTCTTCCGTCGGAATCGATGATTCAGTTATCTCCACTTGCGTGGTTTATTGGGATATTGCCATCGTTGGCCATTGTCTAACAGTTGTTTACTGTGAACCAGATTGCGTGTCCAGGGCGGACATGTGCTCGATCCAGTGCATAATGTCGTTTTCCATCCGTTCTGTCCAGCCGTCCAGCTGGTTGTTTCGTGATGGGAGCTTGTTTTGCGCGCTGGTCATGGTGTCCATAGCGTTATTCGCTAGTAGGTCAGCCACTTTATTGTGCTCTCTGTAAAGGTGAGACCAGCTGGAGATGCCGATCATGTCTGCCAAATGTCTTGTGGCGATATATTTTTGCAGCAATTTCTTGTTTTTTGGTTGTCTGCGTTCCCATAGCTGCCCCAGAATGAGGTAGGTGTCTCCAACGACATGAATGTGCTCTAGCCCAAGGGCCCGTGCTGCCGTGAGACCGGTGAATAACCCCTGGTACTCTGCTTGATTATTCGTTGGTGTCTTCTGTGAGTATGACATGCTCGCTGCCCAGATTGCATTGACCGCTATGTGATCCGCAAGCACTGAGATGATGGATCCCGAACCTCCCGGTCCGGGTTACCTCGGGAGCCGCCATCGAAGAACAGCACGTACGTGCCTTTGCCTTTCGATTCTGCTATGGACCAGAATCTGGGAGATCTCTCCAGGCCAGCTGTGATGATGCTCTTTACTGAATTTGCTCCTGGATGTGTGATCGACATGCTTGAGCCTTGAAGTGCACGGACGGTGGTTGCCGTGGTAGTTTTGAGGTCCGTCTTTATCCTGACTTTCACTCGTTGCCATGTCCATGGCACTTGACCACCCTGCAGAGCGTGTCTCCAGTCAAGGATGGTGAGAAGTGCCTGCAATACTTGTAGTCTCCAGATCTGCGTGTATAGCGTCTGCGTCCTCCATTACTGATCGTGATTTCATGCGGTCTACTTCCGTTTTCCATACTTCACGGCCAATCTCGGTCATTTTCATGCTGAAAATGCTGGATATTTGTTCCCCTGTTCCTGGGATGTCATTTCTGAGTATTTGGACCATAACCGAAAGCCAGTCTTCCAAACATACTGCGCTGCAGGGCATTCCCACAACATCTGAATGCCGTCTGCATGCCTCTGGTCCGAACACGTCCGTGAGGGCACCAATACATTCCTCGTTCCGTACCCCATGCGGACATGCCATCAGCCTTAAGATAGAAGAATTGTAAGCGTTAGCGACTGGTACTCCCTCTTAAAGCATGAATAGACTTCCACTTGACCAAAGCCAAAGCCTTCGAAATTCTTTGATGGCGCCATCTGAGTCGATTACGTTCGCTGCGATTGTCGTGATTGCCCTATCGTGATCTGGTGTTCTTAGCTTGTTATATCGTGGGATGCTCTGCGTCCATGGTCTCAGTCCTGCCCATGGTGTGGTCAGACGAGTTACGCCTGGGTAACCATGATAGTGACTGTAGTGGACTTGGCTGGAAGCTTCATATTGATTGCTTTGAGAATTTGCTGGTGAGACACTACAGGTCCAGTCCTGAGTTCGTGCTCTCAATCCACTTGCAGCCCTCATCGTCCAGGTAAACATCCCATTGTATCGGATTGGGGACGTAGAAAGTGATCTCGCTTTGACTTGGTGGCCTCCATAGTATTGCCGGGTAATTGGCTATGGTGAGGTCACACATGAAGTGGAACTGCCTAGTGATGGCTGTCTCCATGGGGTATGCTTGTTTGTGGCAACGGAACTCAACCTGCACGCGTTTTATCCATGTCCATGATATCACTTCATCGACGTATGTGATTCCCTGAAAGGACGGAACCTTTTATGTTTCCAGAGGCTGCCCTGTTTCCGTAATGAGATGGTCATGCCCAAAGAGCCGTAACTTGGGTATCCAGCGAAACTGCCCATGCTGGACCACTTGCTCCCGTCTCAGTGTGTTGAGGTCCACCATTGATCATTCAACATTGCGTGTCCACTTGCCATGTTTCCACCGTCCATGCAGCCTGTGGCGCTGAAGGGCCAGAATGATCTCTGTGATCCATTCTATTTCCGTTCTTGTCCGTACCTGGCAGTGAGTTGTAGCTAGCTGTGGTCCTCGTGTCCATATTGAGTCTTTCCAAGTAGGCCGGAATCTCTCATATGTACTGGTAAGTAAAGCCTGGACGAATCCATGGTGATATGTTTGCTAAGCAATATCCGCCCCACAACCATTTCCAACTAAGACCGCCCATGCTGCGACTGTTTTGATGGCCAGTAGTTCGAGGACACGTCGAGCGCTGGGTGCACCAATCCCTCCATCCACGACTGGTAGTTGACTGATGTGCTGGGCAAATCATGCTCGAGTCGCACGTTTGCAGTTGATATTTAAGTACCCCGTCCATACAAAAAGATGGATAAATTTGTCGATACGTTTGACAGTTTTGGCAGATATATTGTTGTGTCGTGCAATGAATCGTATCTTTGGCATGATGATGGCCGCTGCAAGCTTCACTCACTGCATCACGTCCGAAGCTTTGAGATTATCCAGCACCATCCGTGTCTATATCGACTCCAGTGTGTGCTGGCAGACGTGCACATCGTTGTTGCTGCTGCATACTTGGATCCCGAGTAGACGCACGGACACCTGCGCTCCTGCCATGGTGACTTGTGTTGCATGTCCGTGTAGCTGTCCGTGAGGGCCAAGGAACATACCCACGCACTTTTTAATATTCAGTTGTAGCCCAGAGGCCGAGTCAAAGAAGGATACGAAATCCAGGAAAGGCTTTTCGTCCTGCGGTCGGCGTAGCAAAAGCGTTAAATCATCCGCGTAAGCAACCACTGGGACATTCATCTTGCCGCCTGGCGTGTGGATCTCGATGCCCTGGTATCACAGTGCCAGGGCAAGGCCCTGATGAACAGTCCACTTCGAGAATAAATAGTATGGGGGCCAATGGGCATCCCTGCTCTCCATATCTACTTCCTCCGACGCGTATCCATTGGCTAGAAATGATGCTGTTGTTTGACTATGAAGTGCCATAATAATATCAATGAACTGGAGCGGCAACTGGTATCAAATCAGAGCCCTCCGTAAGAAGCTCCTGTCTAACGAATTATAAGCCTTCTTAAAGTCCAAGAAATGATAGAGCATAGAAGACATCTATGGTACTCGACGAGGAACAAAACCATTTTTAGGATTCGTGAATCATACTCTCCATGTGTACCGCAAATCTCGTGGTCAGAAGTCTCGTAAAGATCTTGTAATCAGAGATCAGTAGTGCGATGGGTCTGCAGTCCAATCTTGTTTCTGGTCGAGGCACTTTCGGTATACAGTATACGTGTGCTTTTCCGAATGAATCTGGAACTTGGTTCGTTTTCAGTATTGAGTTGATTAAATTAGTACTCCTAGCGGTGGGGCAATGCTGTATGATCCAGGTACAATTCATTGGGTAGCCTGTCGGGTCCGCAGGCTTTTCCGTGGTTAAGTATCAAGATGGCCTGCATTACCTCGTCCGTGGAAACCGGCGCCATCATGTTGTCAAGCGTGGGATTAGCCGACTGCTTCAGCATTTGGTCAAACCAGCGATCTTGATCTGCTGGTAATGGTGGGTTTTGTTAAAGTAATAATTGCCAATCTGTTGTCAGATCCTTAGTCGGTCCTTTTGGTCCTGGCGACGGGCTTCTTGCGGTACTGTGAAATGCCAATAGAACTTCGGGGAGAACGCAAGAGCCAACAGTGTGTGTGAGGAGCTCGGCGGGTAGCTGGAGAGCAACTGGCCTGACGCCAGTGCAAGGAGAACCACAAAGAGCAGAAGGAGGAGAGCCGACCACTTGAGAATTCACCCCGCAGGCGGAGAACTCGTGAGTAAAGTGTGGATGAATGAGTGCTTGTGTATGAGAATGATTCATGCGTGAGCCGCGATTAAGTAGCTTGCCAGGCTGCACTGGCAGGCCACCAGAAGGTCAGCGAGCGGTGTGGGCAAGGGCAAGTGTTTCGTGCCGACCCCGGGACCGAGAGTGAGAGGGTCCGATCGCTGGCGACCATCGCCGCAGGCAACCGCGAACACAGGGCGTCGGAAGCTGAAAATATAGCTAGGTCGTGCAGCACAGCAAGGTAGTAAAAGCTCGCAAGCCAGCGGCCGAACCCTGCGTGTCTGGCATGTGTGCGTGTGGAGTGGCATGAGTGTAACCCAGCGCACCGCAATCAATCTGAGACTGAATGTGTCTAATGTCGTAGAGCGACCAGCCTGAGAGGCTTTGACCAGCGTGCGGTCAGCTATCCTTGCCGGTGGATGGTAGTGGACAGTGATTGAACAGTACACGTGTGAACCAACGACTAGGGTGCGAACCCGAGCACAACCAGCGCAGCAGCGGAGCGCGCGTCGATGGTAGTAGAGACCGTCCGCAAACATATCACTTATCGCTTTGGTGAGCAAATACGTGCTGTTTCAATCGGGTTCCACTGATGCTTTGTCTGCTCTCCACTCTCTTTTCACGAGGTGCTTACGTTGTCCTGTGCTTCCTGCGCTTGTTGCGTTTGTTGCGCTTGAGTTACTTGTCGCTTGATCGTCGTTTATTTCCTGCATGAGTGCTGGTGTCCGTCGTCTCCGTGCCCTTCTCGGGTTACTTGCTGCCGTTGTCCTTCAGTCGTCATACATGTAATCACGCATATATGCTTCGCTACCCCTAGAGCTCGGGAGGCTAACCAAATTTTGATCGATCCATTACCTCCCCCCCTCGCATCGTCCTAGACGGCGCTCCCACGGGGCTTCATAGTCTTCCAGATCTAACCACAGCCGGCTTGCATTGAGTTCCGGGTTGGTCTCAGTCGTTCTTGGTCACCACTCGACATCATCTGCGGTTTCTGCGCCGACGGCGGCACAATTCAACGAATGCCCCTTGACCAACCGACGCGTGAGTTGAATTTGACGCTCACGTGGCCGGTAAGAGCTAGTGGTCATGTTGATGATAATTATTGGTTCGTCTTCACCACTGTCTTGCTGATCCGCGTGCTCAGCATAGCTACCATCCTTTCGGTTCGTCATCCTTTTTGACTTTGCTCTTTGCTTTCGTACTGAGGATGCGCGTCGCTTACCCAGTGTTGTAGCAGACGAGAGGGTTAGCTCCTAATGTTGGATCGTTCGTCGTGCGCACCGCGACGCTCTGGCGCTCATGTCTTCTACCGCGACTCCTTCCGTAGCGGTTCCTGACGCCGCTGGTTATTCGTCAGCTGCCCTTCACGTTTGCTCGGACGTGATGGCAGCATCGGTGCTCCTTGGTCTTGCTAGCGGTCACCGATTCTTCAGTGATAGGTCCTGATTCTTGCTTCGGTGTCTTTGGCCCGACTTCTCGCCATACTGATTCCTACTCTTGCGGTTTTGACTTGGGCCAGAACCCCATCATCGGTGCCTTATCTTCAAAGTCGACAATCAAGTCAGCCGCCAGTGCTTCGCGGAGGTGCTCAGGATAGTAATAGCTGACAAGGAACGATGTGTGCATTATCCGTCGCTCTGTCGCCTCTGCCACCTCATTGAGGTAATATGTCGAATACCGCCGACTCAACGATCCATGCAGGACGCTGCCAACGATGATTTTGACTGAGCTTCATTGTCCCGCGCCCTTATGGTGGGTAAAACTCCTACACCAACGATCCTGCCTGGAAGGTAGCGTTGCACCTCGTGCTTCTGTTGTATTACTTGGCTTGTCTGTCTTGCTCACGCTCTGTCGCTGCTAGTGCCACTTCCAGCGCCGTAATCGAATCATCGATCATTCTTTGGTGATACTCCTTTAATGTCTTACACCTTGCCTTGGTGGTTTGGCAGGGGCATCTCACTCGGTTCACGCAGTCGCCATCCCACCATCATTTCATTCGGCGTGAGCGTCGTTGTCGCGTGCTGCGCCCTATTATACGTGTACGTGGCAAAAGGTACCCAGTGATCCCAGTTGGCTACAGAACCTCTGTCATACTCAGTTTTGACCCCGGTATTAATTCTTGCTACGGTGCCTGAGGATTCCTTCCTATAAAATATCGGTCTACATCGTCATAGCAGTTTGAAACGCGAAAAATGCGCTGAGCGCTGAGTCGTACTCCAAGACAAAGGCAAACGTGGGCTCACGCGTGATGGGAGGTACTCGATTAGCAATCTTGCCGATGCGCATTCGACTTCACTAGCACGAGTTCATGCCCACGCGCTAGGTCAGCCTATGCTGCGTACCTCTTGGATCGACAATTACGGACTACTCTATTCTCTTGTGCGCAAAGATCAACTGATATAAGTGTACGAAAACGCTAGGCTCTATCGGTCCCGTCGCCAGAGCGATCCCGCCTTGTGGCTTCATCAGCCCTGTCGTGAGAGCATTCCCGCCTAGTAAACGTATTGCTGTCGCTAGCAGTAAGGCTTAGCTTTGTGGAGCGCTTATTGCTGGAATGATCAGCAAGGCGTAGCAGTGTGATGCAGATGCTTGATTTTACCACAGCATATGACTCACTCAGCAGAGTCTTTCTGCTGGACGTTATGCGGCACTACGGCTTTCTGGATGGAGTGGTAGCATTGGTAGACACTTTGCATCGAGGCACGACCTGCGTCTCCCTAGTAAATTGATATCTTTCGCCAGCAATCGCCGTGGGCTGCGGCATCCGACAAGGCTGTACGCTGATCCCGCTCCAGTTTATCCACGCGTATGACATATTCTACCGGGTGATCGACGACTGCGAGGTGGAAGGCGTGCAACTGGCAAATCAACAGAGTACAAACAAATCGGGGCCGGCGATTTTGCAGTCGACATCGCAGGTCATTTGGCCGAACTGGAAGCATATCTCAGCAGTGGTGCAGCTTCTTGACCGATTCGGAGAGGTCTCCGGGCTAAACTAAACGCCACCAATTAGTCGTTATTTCGTTGGGGCCACCCGCGCGAACTTCGATACGAAGCGGTTGTCCGTACAACATATCGAAGATGTGGATAGGAGAAAATATGGTTTTCATGAGCGAGATTGAGCAGGCTTAGGGTACAGAAACAGACAGCGCAGGACAGCATGGAAGGCGCATTCTTCTTTGCGATTGATCGAGCGACAATCGGTCCTTCAATAACTCCTCTCAATGATGTTTCCTTCGCCTTATTAAAGCCCAATGTTCTCGACGTGAGTGGCTTTGCGTACGGCTCTACCTCCGCGGCGCTTACCGGTGACGTGCCGGTCGACCTGTTCTCTCGGGTCGTTGGGAAGGCGAGCCAGCTCACGCGACGTCCCGCGTGACAGCCGAGCTCTCGTCACGTCAAGTGACTTCGGGGGATTTTCTTAGTGGTATCGGCACGTTCGTCGGCGCGTATATTTGTCTGGCCCGCGACACGGGTGCCGAGGGTGCTGAGTGCGACTATGGCGTCATCACGGCGATTCGCTGGGACCAAGCAAATCTACACGGCTTCATCACGGTTACCTTTGCTGTCGGCCACGCCGACATCCCCTTCAACTAAGCCACGTGGCAAGAACTCAACATCGCGACGTACGCGATCCAACCGTACGTCGGACGGTCGGTCCTCAATCTTATGCCGGACGAGATGCGAGCAGCCAACTTGGCCGTTTTCACCCACATCCACGGACATGGTCGCGCGGTGGCACAATCTGTAAAGACTACTATTGTCAAACTGGGCCATGCACTGGAGGCGCTATCCGCGCACCGAAGCATGTGCGTCCTGGATTGCAGCAGTTCAGTGTGCTAGTCGATGCCGGCAACATACCAGTCGACGCAGCACCGCTTAGCGTAATCCTTGCGCCAATGCGCCCCATGCGTACTCCTTCGACTCTGACGACCTATATGATGATGGCGCAGGCAGCGTTCAAGCCCGCAATTCAAACGCCCATGACGTAGCTAAATGGGCGACCCAACCCCCGCCCTCACGATCAACGGCCGCGAAGTAATAGCGCCATTTTGCTGCGATCGTCTAGGACTCGCCGACTGATCACCGACGACCCTTGCACTATCGACAATATGGCGGCCATCACGTGGAACAATTGCAGAGCAAGCCGAGCCCCCCTACTGCAGCTTTTCAGAATCCTCACAAAATCTACGTCACTGCCGCGCATCTCACCGGTGTTGACAACGTCATGGCCGACGTGGGCAGCCGAGTGTGGAGCTGACCAACACACGCTCATAGTTTTGCTGACATAGTCTCTTCTTGTACACAGATGGCATTGCCTCACGGCACTCGCGATCTCTAGCAGTTCCGGGTGCAACTCTCCGCGCGAGTGCGCTCGCGTCTTCATCTCGTACCACCTACCGTCGCACTTGGCGACAGGTGACTTGGTGCCGTTCAGTCGCTTTGATGCATAACTTTCACCGTCCAATGGCAGAGCGAGCTCCAACCAGCTCAGCACGTTTGCAGTAGAGCTATTGTGGCGCAGGGCGAATATACACCGCCGAGGCAACGCGTACTAGACAATCGGCACCAAGATCGCCACCGTGCTCTGGCTTCTTCGTGACGTCCTTGGATACGGCCCACCGGTTGACGCTGGCCACACTTCACTAATGCGCGTTAACCGACAATTCTCGCATCCGGTACGCAAGCGCCTCCCCATCACGCCTTGCATGCACTGCGGAATCTTCGCACGATGCTCGCTGACTGTGCCACGTGATCAGCTCTCGCGGAGTGGGCTGGCGCTGGCATACTTCTTCCTTCTTCGTCGCTCCGAAGATGTGTGCAACGGTGCTCGGACCAACCCATATGCTCTACGGCCGACCGACGTCGTTTTTCTGGATGCATATGAGCGTGTATGACGGAGATCACGGGCGATTGCGGTCGGCATACGGCTGAGCGGTGCGAAGGACAGCCAGTTTGGCCGCGAAGAGTGGCGTTACCAGGAGTAAACGACTGATGAAGTTCTCTGTCCTGAGCAAGCCACACGATGGATTATCCGGGGAGCTCAAGTGTTCTGTACGTAACCGAATCAGGTGTCGTTATCCACATCCCCACGGAAAGGAATCGGAGCACGTGACATCGACACCGTAATCAAGGCGGCAGCTCGGGCTCCTCAACTCGATGTGTCGCTGTGCTCGACACACTCTGTGCGCGTCGGTGGGGCGGCCACGCTGCTGAACGCTGGGGCCGACAAGCTGGTCATCAAGCTGTTCGGGAGGTGGATGCCAAATATCTGTAAAGACTACCCGGCGCTGGCACACCAAGGAACTGCAGGCGTGTTTGCTTTAATGTTGCACAGACTTCGACGAATCGCGCCACGATCACGTGGATCACCACCGGAGAAGAACACGTAAGATGCCGAGCAGCAGACGCAAGGAAACCGAATGGTCCACCCGGAAACTGAGCCTGTGAGCTCCAAAAGGCGCCTTCTTGAGTGAATTGATGCGAACGAAGAAGGGCGGCGCCGACTCGAAGACGGCAGCGACTCTCATAAACATCGCATTGGGACACCACAGCCGAGCTGGCCAATCCGTTTGACAGCAGTAGCAGACGATAGTGACAGGCGGTGGTGCGGCAGCGGAGCCCACCGTCGACGGCACAGACAGGCAACAGAACCGCCGCATGCCTTCCTACTCTGAAAAAATGAAGCGAATCCTCAAGCCCCTTCGCGCGCAAATCACAGAGTTCCCCCTACCAAGCCCCGCGGTTTGATCGGTATACACGTCCAAGAGCGCCAAGAAAGTTCGTTTCTGTAGCGGTCATGTCAGCACCCTCGGTACTTGAAGCGAAAGATCACTGACGCTGAAGGAAGTCGGTATGAGGACATCTTCGTCGAGTTCGCCGAGACCGCCAATGGCATCGACCTTTGCAACAATATGAAGGAAGCCCTCTGCGAAGAAACGACGTTACGCTTTTACCCGTGCGTATCCCTACCCTGAAGTTTGGTACGGAGCCGGTCTCTAAAGTCTGACTCGGGGAGATTTATCCTGATACCGACCCTAGAGTCCTTCCCCGAGTCTTACTTGCCCGACTCTGACCCGAGGGTATAATATGCATACTAGCAGTGCCTACGGTTGACAGATGCAGCGGAAATCAGCGCGATTGGATCCTACCGGATCTCCCTCCCAGCTAACTCCCGTCTCACGCATGAGTACATTCAGGACTTTGTTTCACAATACCGAGAAATGCAAAAAGAAGTAACTCCAGTCGGTTTATACAAGGCCATTCGTCTTGCCGACAAAGAACAGCGCCTCTTCTTGGAGTCCGAGTGACTTAACCTTCGATGTTCGTAGTAATGTAGACTCAGTTTTGTCGTACTGTCAGCTAGTCTTATTCTAATTTAAAAACGGCTAGGAAGTGAAGTCTGACCCAGATTCAAGAGTCTGACCGGGGATAATCAGAGGCCGACCTGGCGTCTTGAACCCTGTAGTCCGAACAGAGTCTGAACCAAAGTCAAGAACCCCAGAATCTTATCAGGCGTAATTAGAGTCCATTATTGATTCTTATGATCTAGTGTTTAGTCTGAAGACTCAAAACTTTGGATATGGCTTAAAGTTTAAGTCTTTGAGTCCAATGCAGAAGCATGGGGGGGGGGGGGGGGGGGGGGGGGGGGGGGGGGGGGGGGGGGGGGGGGGGGGGGGGGGGGGGGG
>JAADVW010000098.1:0-68118 GCA_023335875.1 Elongisporangium prolatum
CCCCCCCCCCCTTTCCTGTTGTCTGGAATTAAGAGACGAGAGCTCTCTCTCTCCACAGACGAGCTCTCTGGGAAGAGCGTGTGGGCGAAGAAGCGTTTGGTTTCGGGGTCATGGAGTGGAACAAAAGCCAGTACCAAATCGCAGGCAAGCGCCATCATCAGCCGCCGGAGCCGATCAAGCAAGAGACCAACCTGGCCCTGCGCTATCGCGGAAGCAGCGGATCCCATGGATACGACCAACGGATGGCCATGCCGTCTCTGTCGAATCTGCATCAGGATCCGTCATCGTCCATGTCGTTTCTCACGAGCGCCTCGATGGGCATGGACCAGCAACAGCCTCAGACCAATGTCATGGGCTCGCTGGACATGCAGCACTTTGACGAGAACGCGACGGTGGATTTGCAGCAATTGTTCTCGTCAAACGGCAACAGCAGTGTTTTGCAGCAACAGCAGCAGCCCATGCAATCGCACTACCATCTCCCGTCGTCGCTTGCAGAGCTTTACCCAAGCCACTCACATCAGCAGCACCAGCATCAGCACCAGCAGGTGGAGGACAAGCCAGAGCCGCAGTATCCGCACCAGCAGCTCTTCCAGTCGTTGCAACCGGCCGCGCCCGGGCCATCCATGAACGAATGCTACTTTGGCGAATGTACGTGACGTATGAAGAGAGTCACTGCAGTCGAAGTGTATATACTGACTGTTGTTGCTTGTTGCTCCAGCCTTTCCAGCCTTTCACTCGGAGGCAAATTACGGCTTTTCGCAACACTTACAGCAGCAGCAGCAGCTGCAGCACCAAGGACAGAGCGCGATACTGGACGATCGGGGCGAACTCGCTGACATTAACGACGCCAGCTCACTGGAGATCCAGGAGGTGTCCAATCTGCTCAGCCACACGTCGTCCATGGTGACTCCGCCCTTCTCGGCCATGAACTCTGCGCGGGTCTCGATGGTGTCGCCATTGCATGCTGGTCCAAGTTCCAGTCGCTCCATGATGATGATGCGCGAAGACGAACAAGACACTGAGACACAGAGTGCCGTGAACATGGCCATGGGGCTCGGTGTCATGGCTGGCGTCGGGCATGTGTGTACCACGCCTAAGTTCTCAGCAGATCGACGCAAGTTGTGCGTCGTGGAAGACTGCAAGAGCCAGGCGCGCGCCTTCAACCGCTGCAAGCGGCACGGAGGCTCCAAGCGCTGTTCACAACCTGGCTGCACCAAGTCTGTGCAGAGTCGCGGACTCTGCATCCGCCACGGCGGTGGTTCGCGCTGCCAAGAGACTGGCTGCACACGTGCTGCACAGAGCCACGGTCACTGCAAGATGCACGGCGGCGGTCGACCTTGCATCGTGGCTGGCTGCGACAAGAAGGCGCACTTGAAGCGGCTCTGCCGGAAACACGGCGGCGGCGCCAAATGCAACGTCCCGGACTGCGACAAGTGGGCTCAACGGCAGGGCATGTGCATGACACACGCCAAGCACGTCAGTGGCAGCGACGTTTCGCGAAGCTCCAAGCGCGCCACCGCTGCCTTCAGCGCCAGCAGCTCCATGCAACTCTAGCTGCTGAGGATCCATGTTCCCCATCTCGATCCCATCTCCGCTTCTTTGATATTCCATGCGCAGCGTTTTGCATCTCGATCTGCTTAAAATTGCCCTAATAATTAGCTCGCTGTTTGCCATGGAGCGGCCATGCAATTGCAGAGAATGCGTGATGGGACCCGCCGTTTTAGTGAATACGTGCCGAATTTTGCGGGTTTAAACGACTGGGGTTTCCCGCCAGCTCACCTCAAAAACGCGGGTAAAAGTTTGGAGCTCGCGGGCTTTTACCCGCATACCTGGATATAATGACTATAGCGAAAACATGCTCGACAATTTATCGATATGTAAATAGAGAGTGGTCGATGTCGCTATCACCATATATCTCTATAAACCGGTAATTCTGCACATTTGAATTTTGGTTTGGGTCTTGGGAGGTTGTGTTCATTTGCAGTTTGTATGGGACCATACAAACGTCAAGTGAAATCGCGACCCTGAAGTCCAATTCAAAAACCACGAAGCGGGCAAAGCCAGAGCCAAGGAGCGACACAGGAGATGACGCAAGACATGCGTCACGACGCAGAGACGTTCCGCGTGGCGGAGGAGCTGATGATGCTCAGCTGCATGGCCACAGCCAGCGGCAGTATCACCAGCGGCTCGTCCTTCGCGCCTACGCCAGTGGCGGTCAAGCGCTCGTTCCATGCTCTAGAACCAGCGGTAGGTTTGACGGAGCGATCACTCTGGCTGCGATGCAAGGCTCATATACCTGTGATTGCGGCGTTCTAGCTGGATGATGGAGACAAGATCCGACACATAGAACCAGTCGGGTACGTCATGAGCTAGTAGATAACCTGCGTGGGTTGGCCTGGGGTGCTCATTTTTGGGTTCACATTCGGTTGGGAACAGGATTTTGAATCAAGTCGCCGAGCCGACGCATGGTCAGGTATGAAGTCAGCTTGCGTGTCTATGGACTGTTGCCTGTAAACGCATATTGAGCGGAGACAATTGCGCTTGTGTACACATTAAAGGAGAACAACCCGTCGGATCAATCTCAAGTTAAAGCGCGACGCGTACGAAAACCAACAGCCTCAGACAAGAACAAGGTGCGCGCCACACATTTACTCCATTTGAGTTGTATGACTGACAATGCTCCGCTGGCAGCACATCCTAAATACGCGCTGTGATCTTTCCCATTCGGATCTATTGAAGGAGCATCGCATGCGGTTCCGCCGTGTTCGTCGGAGGTTCGTTCTCTCGTGCATCATACAACAGTAAGAGTCATTGGAGACTTACCGAAGACATTTCTGCAGGTGGAATTTCGAGCAGAACGTGAAGAAACGAGCCTATTTAGCTCGATTCGAAGTGCAAGGAGTCCCGTTGGTCCAGCATCTGGAGACACTGAATCACTGGCGGTGAAGACAAGAGAGAGAAGTGTCTCGCAGCCATAGGACGTCCGCTTCATCGTAGTGGCGGCATGCAATCGAATTCTCACCTATCGTTATCCGTTATTCGCTATGTAACATTTTTTGAGCTGAAATGTGTTACAGTAAACACGGTTTATACGTGGTACACTGTACCGAGTTGGCGTTGACCAACGGAAAGGGTTGTATCATTGCACCATCACTCTGGGGGATAGACCAGCACTCTGCCTGATTACAGTGCTTGACGATCTTTGCGGTTCGTTTGGCAGTAGATCCGATCTTTGACTTTCTTTTTATTTTTGGAACCGTGCAACTCTGTATAAGTTAGGCAGCAGTCGAATTTTCCATTCCCCAACACACAATACACGTCATTAAGGCAGCTGTGTGGCTCAAAAAAACAAATATTCCTGTATTCGTTTTCACACGCTCTGTCAAACGTGCGTACCCTTCGGGCCTTGATTGAATGCCAGACTGGTGGTGCCTTCAAGTTCCAGTTCAGAGCCAAAGCTGGTCGAATGAATGTTACGCGTGAATCCTGCAGAGAAGAGCAGCTGCGTTTTGGATGGGTACTCGTTTATGATCGTGGTTAGAACGTTCCTTGAGCTTATAAATTTGAGAAAAAGAACAAAGCAGGCCTCACGCGAAAGAAAATAAAAAACCACCCGTCGTCTAAGAAAAAAAAAAGAATAGGGAGTGCTGAAATGGCAAAGGGCCAAAGAGCTCCAGAATCGACGATCTGATCCAAAGGGTACGAAACCGATCTCCTGTCTGCAACACTTGTGAAACCCGCACCAAGCACACGAAACCAGAAACAGATTTCCGCGTGCGACAGTCGGCTGTCGGGAAAAGAAACAAAAGTTGGCATGCTTAACCCCGTATTTTTCCGTTTCTTCTCGTATTTATATGCGATTCTTCATAAACAACGTTTTATAACGATGTCGACAAAATTGCACTTGAGCTGTTGGGTGACGATTATTCCGAGGCTCCAATTGAACGCGTCCATGATTATGCAACCAAGTTCAACTCCCGATTGCTGTCACCTTCAAGCGACATTTGTCGCATATTCGTGCCAAAACCGGCACATTTCGCGTAGGGTACAGTGGGCTCAAGCGCGACTTGGCCTTTTTCTGTTATCGTGTGTTCGGTCGACCGGAGTTTAGAGGTGGCGCAGCTGGAGTGGTGAATCCAACAAGTCGTGTTTTTTTTGTGACAAAAGTGCGCCATCCGTATTTTCATTCACAAACATTGCCTGATTTGCCAGAAGCGGCCCACGCTCGTTTTACCCGCACTTTGTCAAACCATGGTAAGTTACGCCAGCTGGGGAGAAAACCCGAGGGTAAACTTTTGGGTTGCCTCTGCGATCGGTAATTTACCGCCCCATTTAAAAAATTCTTTCCCCCTCCCGCCGCCGGGCATAACAAACAACAGCCCAAACAGAAAGCGCGGCTGGCAAAAGCAGCGCGCCACCAGGTCAAGAGAGAGCGAGCGAGAGAGCGGTCCCACGCTCGAGGGAGGAGCCCACGCAGCAGTCCACGCAAGTAAACACGGCGCTCGATATCGCAGTGACGGCCTCGGCGCTGCTCCACGACGCGGCCGATCTGGCTGAGAGCGACGACAGCGGCGCCGCGTTCTGGGCGCTCGAAGACACACGCCTCAAGCGGCCTATGGGCAACTACGACCGCGATTCGTTCCAGTGGCGAGTCATGCAGCAGCAAAACAGCAATCTACAACAGCAACAGCAGCCCCCATCGTCCACTCGGGCGTACTACCAGTCCCAGGACCACCACCCGACCAGCAGCAACAGCTATTTCCTTAATGAACCCGCCATGGAACAGCGAAGACAGCAGACCAACACAGCAGCAGGGTACGGAAACAATTCAGCGGCCTATTACGGTCCACCCGCAGGAAGCAAGCGACCACGGCATTCTTATGAACGTAGCTCACCCGTTGGCAACGCATCGCGCTTTGCCGATTACCACGGTCTCTCTATTGTCCCTGTGAAAGAGTTGCAGGAGTCCCCGACGATGTCAAGTGCCAGAAATCAGCACCAACAGTCCCATCACAACGCCTCGCACCACCACTCAGCTATGGGGTCCAGCACAGCAGCAACGTCCACTGTGTCGTCATCCTCGTCTTCGTCGTATCTTCCCACGCTGGACGCTGGCAGCCTGTCGTACCCATCGTACTCGTCCGTCCAATCCCCACGGATGTACGATGGAGAGGCCAGTTCGCTGCCAGCATATCACAGTGAGTGGTTTATGAGTCGCGTGTCCTTGAATACGCCTGTGGGTTCATCAGCCAGCAATACCAACAGCCATGCAACAGTTTCTTCTTCGAACCAGCAGTCGCACAATCAGCAACAGCGTTCCACAGACGATTCGAGAGCAGGCCACGCTAATCGGATCAACAGCTCATCACTTTTGTCGCCTCCAGCGTCGCATGGCAATACCAACAGTATGTTTGGCAGCAACGACCCCCCGCTCATGAACGATTACGAGACTGGGTTTTACTCGTTATGGCATGGGTCCAATGGAGCGAATGTGATGGGCTACGAGCCAGACACAGATCACCACCATGCGTCCAGTGTGGGCCATGATCATCCTGTGACAGGTCCGCTGTATATGCCCGATGAAGAAGAACTGAAGATGGAATACGCGCCCTTGTCAGAGGCATTTAACCAGGATGAGCTATTGGAAGACCTTTATGGGCCCATTGAAGCTGAGACGGCTACCGCTGTAGCCGTAGACTCGTCTGCCTCGCTTGGAGGTTCAAACCACGGGCTCAGTATCATGGTGCCAGATCGACGTGAACGAGAGCCGCACATGGAGCGGCTAATCGGATCAGACTTGATGAAGCGAGATCGATACGCTGACGATGTACGAGCAAACAGCTTTATGAACTCAGGCAAATGCGGCGTGATTACCGCCCTGGGATCTCCTTATGGAACCATGAATGAGCCTACAGGCGGATTTCGAGCGCTTGCAAGGAATGCAGAGATCAAGCGTCCAGCATCGGGCCAAAAGGCCTCGCCGTCGTACCGAAACACACCAGCAGCATCGACACAAGCCACAGCGGGAAGATTGTCGTACGGCGGCTCTCCGCCGGGTATTTCGACTGGCAGGGATTCTATAGCGTCTGTTGGTCACGACAGCGCGAACGTGACTCCGGGAAGCGATAGTTCTCGCAGCGGTGCGACCACAGGCGACTTCACAACAGCCGGCAAACGGCCACGAAGTCGTCAGTGCGATTTCCCTGGGTGCCTGAACCGCGCTCGATCACATCAAAAATGCAAGAAACACGGCGGTGCGCACCAGTGTGTCTTTGAAGGTTGCACGAAGAACAGCCAGAGCCGTGGGCTGTGTATCGCTCACGGTGGCGGATCGCGGTGCAAGGTGGAAGGTTGCGTGCGAGCAGCTCAATCCAAAGGGCTGTGCAAATCTCATGGCGGTGGAGAGTTTTGCGCGGTGGAGGATTGCCGCAAGAAGGCACATCTCAAGCATTTGTGTCGCACACACGGCGGCGGTGTACGCTGCAAGAACCCAAAATGCTCCAAGTGGGCACAGCGCAAGGGCTGGTGCATGGCCCACGCCAAGGAGTTCCTCGGTCCGTGAGTTTGGCGGGGCTGCGTGCAAACTTTCCATATTGCGTGTTTGCGATTTTTTCTTTTCTTTTTTCCTCTCCCCATATGTGCTTTAGCCCTGTTGATTCTCCATTAATTTAAATTGCATTATTTATGGCGATGGCCGTTTTTGCTTGATCTCTTCTTTCGCGTCGACGATTGAGTAACGTTTGCTCTTGGGATTACTGTATCACAACGGACACTTGCGCAAGAAAGAATGATAATGTCAAACACAACGCACTAATAACGCTCAATCATGTTGCTCCCATACACTCAAAAAGCCACCGTTTGGAGCCAGCCCTCTCTCCAATAGTAGGTACGCAGGTGGGCGCACTTCCAAATGCGATGGCTACAAACCTTGCTTTCACAAATCACTCGTGCCAGCGAACTCTTCCCGCTGCGCCGAGTAGCTGCTCGCTTCCGAAGTCGAAGGGCTATCCGGGCCGTCGTTATCCGGATCCTGCTCATCGCCGCTGCCAGAGTTCAAAGCCAGAGAGGAACCAGCGTCAAACAGGTTGTATAACTCGGACCATGGCAGCTCTTCGCTTGACACAAAGCGTCGGGCAGGTAAATCCACGAATAATGAATGACTCATCAAATCATTCGTCTGCTGTTGGTGCAACTGCTGTTGCATAGTTTGTTGCTGTGTGGGTTGCATCGGCATGGTCAAATCGATGATATTCGAATCGTTGGGAGCGAGCTGTGCATACAGCTGCGATGGATCTTGCTGGCGCGATTGCGACGCAGAGCTGTCTTGTTTGCCGTTTGGCATGATGTAGCAATTCTGAAAATTCTCATCACACACCAATGGTCCGGAAGTGAATGGAGTCTCCACCTTGAATGATCGTGCCATTTCATTTGCCGCGTGACTGAATCCGTTGCCATTCATGGCAGACGGTGTATTCATGGGGCGCCAACTTCCATCGTCATTTCTTGGAGTGGTCGTAGATGATGAAACGCTTGAGGTTGCAGGGGAAGAAGGCAGAACTTCCGTGCGTTTGCGTTTATATATCCGATCATCTTCTTTGCTTTGAAAGGGTTCAGCTTCAGGCTTGATCGTGGCGTGACTCGCACGACGGCTCGAGTAAATCGAGAAGCCATCGGAGCGAAGACGCTCCAGACAGTACATGTATGAGCCCATGGGCTTCATGAAAAGCACCTCCAAAACATGCTGCGCATCACTTCCCGAGAGGCCCTGGCCGCGGGGAGCTGTCCAGCCATAATGCCAGGCCTTGCACTCGGCATTAAATTCAAAAATTGCAGACTGGGAGGCTGATTCCATCGCCGCTCCACGCAGAATGCCAGGGAAAAGTGGGTTCATTGGATGCTCTTTGTCGCGCACGCTGCTGAAGATCTCGTGCTTTTCAATGGTCTGACCAGGGAACACTTCTGGGCCCGAGACCGCCGTATCAAATGCGCCTTCCAGATTCACAAAGCGAGCAAACGCGAGCACTGCTGGTCGCGAGGTCTGAATGGGGCAGATCTTGACGCCGCCAGACTCTGTGATTCGGCTCACAGCCACGTGCACTCGGATCGAGTCCCCGCAGAAGCCAGAGCTTACATGCCGACGGTTCCGACAGCACGGAAAACAACGCAGATTCTTCTGCCCTCCCTTCTTGTTGTTGCGCTGGTACCGCGTCTGGAATAGATGGAAGTCCTTGGACGGCGCCACAAATGATGCGCGCACGATCAGTCCGTGCGGGTTCTCGCAACTGTCGTTGCAACAAGGACCCGGCACGTTCTGGTACACCATGTTATCATCTTCCTCCGGGTCGTCCCCGCGCATGGGCTTGGTGTTGCCGTCAGACTCGATCCACGTGCCGAATCCGGCTTCAATCTGATATGTTGGCGGCTCGAGCAGCAGCGAATCGCGCGCAGCCAGCATCTTGTAGATGTCGATGCCGCTCTCGACAGTGGACGGGAACACCTGTCGCATGGCCTGCAGACTCGAGTATTTCACCTGCATGCACGCAACAATTATCAATCCCTCTGCGTGCACGTGCTCTCCCCCCATTGCAGCAACGTACAATAGACGTGTACGTGTATTCGCCGGGCGGTGGCTTGACCACGCAGGTCGAGACATGGCCGATCGTGTGCGTGTTTTTGAGAATGAGGCGCAGCAGTCGCTCAAACTCATCGATGTGGCGTGGATCCACACGCATGCGCGTCACCAGCACGGCCTGGACAGCAGAGCGAGCATGTTAGAGCTGAATCCGATCCGTTCGTTTACAGGCATCGCAAAGAGCGCGCTAGCGCAGGCCCAGAGGGCGTCCGCAAGCGCGAAAAGTACGCCCGTGACCGCCACACGCACCTCTTCGTCGTCCGCGAGGTTGGTGGCCTCCAGCACGTCCTCCAGCATGCGGTAGGACAGAAAGCTCCGCGTGAGCACAGGATCACTCTCCATTCTCGTTCCAGGCGCCGCCAGTGAATTGACTCTCGAAACCACGCACGAAGGGAAAGTCGCACCCTGCACCCTCTCTAACTGCATATGCACAGAACGGCAGAGAAGCGAGAGTGATGTTCAGTCAAAACTGAAACACGTTACAGTTAGTTTGTTAACCTTTACTGTGAATCAGATCAGCTCCAGACTGTTCCAGTCGAGCGCAGATGGAGATGTGTTGGACTGGCGCAGCGCATGGCAGAGCTCCACGGTCGGAAGCGTACTATTACTGCTAGTTGACGGAATATTGGACACGGATGTGGCTGCGACATGGCTGGAAAGAAGAGCTGGTTAGGCGAACTCTTTCTTCGTTGGGTTGAGAAACCAGAACTCACCGAATGTCCTTCTTGGGCTTCTTTCTGGATTTCACTGAAGAATCTGTGTGCCTCCAATACACTGCGCTGGTTTGGATCTCGCGAGGGCATTCGAATTGACAGGCAGCCGGTTGTAGGGATAGCAGGACCGAGATAGGGTAGCTCATCCGCGTCAAAGACACGCTTGCTGGTGGCAGCTGACTGCTGACAGCTTCTTCAACGTCCAGCGTGTGTGGCTGCGTGTCTTCCGCTGCAGTGACGACGGATGAATCGTCATTCAGTAGCGATCCAATCGAGCTCGAAGCCATCGATGCTAAGGCTTCCTTCTCTTCGTCGACTTCGTCTATTCTCTCCATCATAAGCTGGGCATCGAACTGGATTTCTTCCGACATCAGGCTCAACTCTGATGGCGTTGGCTCTGGTTCTTCTTCGTCAGAGTCGAAATCGTCCAGGATCTCTTCTGGATCCGATTGCGAAGAGCTGCTGGAGCTCAAGACGTCTTCATCAGCTGCTCCAGAGGGTTGCGCTTGCTCCGACTCGTAGAACTGAATGAAGCAGGCTTCACAGTACGGACAGCCGTCCGCTTCGTCCACCACGATCGTATTGCCGAGCGAAGCTTGGGCCCCACAAGTGGTACACACTTCCACTGTTGGCACCGCAATTTCCTCATGCACCGTTTGCTGCTCTGGCGACTGCTGGTGCTTCTGCTCTTGCAATTGACGACGCAGGCTCTTGATGTCGTCTTCCACTTGTTCTCGACGCCGTTCCAGCGAGCGCATGACCTTGGCCAGCACGCGATGGCGTTGCAACACGTCGTTATCAAGCGAGCACTGCTCTGCGACCGCGAGCGCATACTGGAAATAGTCTCGCGCTCGCTCTAGCGTCGCTGTTCTTGCCTCGCGATCTCCAGCGGCAGCTTGTCGTTGACACGTTTGGCCCAGGTTTCGGGCCAGCACAAACATGGTCGCAAAGTCGTTGGCCCCGTACGCGCTCTCGAGCGCATGCTTCCACGTATCGATGGCCTGCTGCAGATTGCCTTGAGCCAGCTGCTGGCGGCCTGCATGTAGCTGCCGCCTATGGACTTGGTGGCTCTGCTCCATGCTGACTTCCGCGAGAACCTTCTTTTATTCGACTATCGGAATAAAAGACAAAATCCAGAAGATTTTTTGTTTTACGATTCAGATCTGAGTCAACCAGCGCCGACACCAGTGATGATGTGCAGCCATTTTGGCAAGAGAGCGAGACAATGGCGAACATCTGGATGGCCGCGAGCGACGGTGATATGGAGACTGTGAAGCAGTTTCTGGCGGGCGGAGGTGACGTCAACACCAAGGACGAGTACGGCTACACACCTTTGTGAGTGCATGGCTGCAGTGCGTCTTGCTTCTTGAGCTCTTGAGTGCCAAAGCTGACACTCTTGCGCGTTAAACAGACAGGCTGCTGTAAGCTACAACCACATCGAGCTCGTGCGCTTCCTGCTTCAGCACGGAGCGCTTGCTACCCTTGGTATGTCCGTCTATTAGTGGTTTCCTGTGGTGTTACTTGTTGTCTCACGACCTAGTGTAGGCGATGCTGACTTGGACACGCCGCTGCACCGATGTGAGACCGTGGAGTGCGCCACGATTCTGCTGCAGCACGGCGCTGAACTGAACGCGCGCAACTCTGAAGGCCGCACAGTAAGTCTAGCTGCGCTTTATTCTGCCTTGTAGCATTGTGTCTGATGTGTATGTGTCAGCCTCACGACACAGCCATTGAAGAGGAGCACAGCGCATTGGTTGCCATGTACGAGTCCATGGGTGCAGAAAAGTCCGACTTGATTGAAGAGGACGAGGACGAGTTTGCTCACCTGCGTGAGGATTAATAAACAGTTTTAGCTTTGACACGGAAGAGTCTTTGACTGCGGTCTCCACACAGTTATGCAGGATATGGGAGGATACTGAAGTACCATGATGTCTCAAGTAACGAAATGGAACACAGAAGAGAGCATGGAAAAGTAATATCACGTGTATTTGTTTAGTTCGCTCAGCTAGAGTTTGTCAACACTTTAGAATTCAGGCTCATTATATCATTAGTACCATCATCGCGAAACACAATCGAATCAAATGCTGTCATGTATTCATCATATCCATGGGGTCCACTACATGCAAATATCTACTGAGTCTCATGGCTCTTTCTCTTCAGCTTGCTAATTTGCAAATGACAAGATGGTCAAGCGCGCATCCCTCTCAAGGGCGACTGTTTGGGGTCCATCCAATTTGGATAGTGGCACTAGCTTCATTGTTCAGATTTAGTGCCACCGACTGATAGGACGGACACTTTAGTGCCACAGACCATCCAGTCGCTGGAATCGCGTGCCAAAGATTGGTTCAGCGCAAGCCTGCTTGAGAATGGATGTGATGGCGTCCAGCTCCAGATTACTCTCGCACAGATCCACGACCATGCCGGCGTACTTGATGCTGTAGCTGTTGAATCCGTAGCTGATGTCGGGGTCCCGTCGGCCGGCGTAGGCGCTGCATTGCGATTCAAAGAGCTTCAGAGCCTTGTCATGACAGTCAAAGCGACTTGGAGTACGGTTCTGCGTGAGCGCGGTGTGCATCTGACGATGGTAGATCGATTGCACACGAGAGAACAAGTCGTCTGCAGCTTCGCGCGTCTGAATTTGAGCAACTAGCGCATTCGCGAGCTGGCGACGATCTTGGTCCACAGGCGCGCGCAGATACTTGTAAAAGGCCATGACGAGAGCGACGTCATGTACGTCAATGGCACTGGTGATCTCGTCACTGGAGCTCACAGCCTCATCGTCCACTAAAGTCGTGTCAGTGGAAGAACCAGAGAGGTCGTAAGTGGATTGGAAATTGCCCAAAATCTCTTTCTGGATAGGCGGTGATCCAAACTTTTTCGCATGACTCTTGGTCGTCAGCTTCTTAATGCGCTGGAATTGCAGCGACACTGACTCAGCCGACAGGTCTGTGAGATCGCTGTCTTGCATCCAGTTCACCGAGTACAAGTCTCCCAGACACGTGCCGAGCGACGTGCCGTTCACCACATCATACGGAGGGCAGTATGTCCCCCAGGACGACTCGTAGCTATTGGCAGCAGTCGTCGCAAATGCGTTGAGCTTCTTCAGCGTACTGTTCGAGAACATGGAGCCAGATTCACATGCTGTACAACCGAGCAACAAGTCAGCAACCGAGCGTCGTAAAGGTACTCATAATGGACTTACCTTCCATGTAAAACACCAGCTCCTTGTACTTCTTCTCTGCGTGCATCTTCGTGAGTGCCTCTGTGAGGTTCTTGGTTGTCAGCATGTCGCCTTGTGGGAACATGATGAACCCTCGTGAACCATGATCCACAAAGTTGATAAACACGCGGTCGTCAGTCGTGCTATTGAGCACTTTCTTGCCTTCTGTCACGCCGGATTGCTTGCCCGTAAGAACCTGCACGAACGCTTCAGGTGTCACTTCTGAGCCTCGGTAATCAACCTTGCAGCCTTCATAGACATCCACAGGGTTGACTCCGTCTTTTGTCGGCTGGTTAAATAACTTGCCTGGGAATGGGTTCTCTTTGTGCGCTGCGACGTCATCGTACATCATCAGGATCACGTTCTCTGCCGGGATGCCATGGCGGCGAACTACGTGGTATGCGTGGCAGCCATCGGCCTGATGGCGGTAGTTCTCATAGCCTCGCGATCCCACCACAATCACGGCCCAGTGCTCTGCGTGCGCCAGCGCCAGGCAGAGCGCAGCCACAGACAGCGACAAGAGCGAGCGCTGGACCATCGAGGGGGTCTTCTGCCGTTCTCAGATTGAAGAAAGATCTTTCTCTTAGCACAGATTTCGACAATTTCGACAGGAAATACTGTCAATGACTGGAATACAGGGCGCATCGGGTTCCACATCATGGGTGAGTTTCCTGCTGGCCAGATGCTGCAGAGCAACGTCTCAGGCTGTATGACAGACAGACATGCAGGTCATGCGTGCCAGGTAGGGACGTTCATACAACCGCAAAGAGGACATCCATTGTGGATGAGAGGGATCTGACCACCAAGCAGCCATTCTCCTGTCCGGCGTGTTACTCGCCAGTGCACGTACAGTAACAGCAAGAGAGTCAGTGGCAATAGAAATGTGGCTTTAACCCAGAGTGCGTGCGTGTGCGACTCGGCCACAATTGACCCCTCCCTCCAAATTTAGCACAACGTAACGATACGAAATACTGTATGATTTGTTCCCCTTCATAATGCGATACACATCATTTTTTTCATTTTGACTTCAATAGGCAAATTCAAGACCTGTGTATATCAGTTTCTGTCCAATAGGGTTAGGCTGTCTACAAACATTATCGCTTCCCACGGAATTCGGATTTGTCGAATACCGGGGTACGGTACGGAACTCACATTTGTTGTGCCCGCTCTTTTGACCAGTGTATTTCCCTTTACGGCCGGCGGCATTCGTACTGCAGTCCGGCGTACGACGCGCGCGCTCTCGTTCCATTCCACTCGACGTCTCGGGCGGACGGAGCGGACGGACGCACATGCCAGACGATCATGGTCTCGGCCGTGGACACGCTCGATGGCTTCCGGCCCTCGTGATCGTGCTTCTCATGGCGACAACAGGAACGCAGGTGGTCTCAGCGAGTGCCAGCGGTAGCACTTCGGCCGAAGCGGGATCTGACAGCAGCAGCGCTGGCGACGACAGCTCCAACGAAGTCGAATACATAGCTGATGATTGCTCCGCTTGTTGCGCTGAGAGCTCCAGTACAGGCCTCGTGGGTGGCTCTTCTGTCTCGCTCGCGTGCTGCGACCAGACTCAGCCACGGAATCTGTTTGGTACGGTGCATGGCGAATGCAGCGGACTGCCGTGCTGCTCGTATGGCGGCCGCAAGTCGCAGAACCACCAGGCGTGGTACCCGTGTCTGCTCTTCCCGACCTGCAATAACGACTCCAACTACCAGCAGTTTTGCGACGGCAACCAGGAATGGTCGTACACTGAAGGTGCCGACTTCACGTGTGATCAGACGTGCTGCTCCGGCCCTGTGCTGGCCTCCAACGTGTGGGAGGGCGTGGACAGGGACAAGCCTGGTCAGGTCAACGCCACGTTCTCCGTCACCTTCACGCCGACAGATTACATGGACCTGTTCTATTCCAGCTCGGCCACGAACTACGTCCTGGAACAGATCATGCTCGCCAGTCCAATTGACTACAATTTCACGAGCGGAGCCAACTGCTGGATTGCAGCTACATCAACAGCGACGTCCTCGGCTTCTTCGTCAACCAGCAGTAGCACAAGCAAGAGTTCCTCGTCAAGCTCGTCAACCAGTTCCAGTAATGCTTCCTACGGAGATTCGACTACCTGCGTGGTCTCCATATTCGATGACCGGACGTATTTGACCGTGAATATCCCCGTGACGCGCCAGAATAACCACACGTTCACGATCACGTTCGACAGCGTCGCCACGCCTACAGGTATCAACTCAACGGCCTTGAGTGTGTACTCGTCGGAAACCAACCTTGCGCCCGTATACTACATCTTCAACGACTCGGAAGGCACAGTGTTCGACTCATTCTACCGCGTGACAGCACTCGGTCCCGCAGAGCTTTCAAGTGGATCGTTCTTCCCAGAGAATATCTACCCGGGCAACTCTGGCAACGCCAGTATCGCGTTCTATACGGACGCCCGTATCCCCGAGGGCAGTACAGTCAAGATTGAGTTCGGCGCCAAGTGGAGATTCACGTCCAATGCGGTATGGACATGGGACTACTTCACGTCCGGAAATGAAATTCGCGACGCAAGGAAAGCAAACCACTCCAGCTTCAATGAACGTGGTAATGCGTGGACTTTTGTAGTTGAGGAGACCATCGACATTGGATGGATTGGATTGGGCGTCGACAGGGTGAAGAACCCATCGGTTGCTGACTCGGGTCTGAACATGGCTGTCATGACCATCAATGACCCCGAGGACCGACTGATCGTTCGTGGACGTTTTTCCGCTATTTCGATCGAGTTGCTCTCCGGCGCGACGGCGAGTCCGTACAACTACGTGACAATGGTCGTGTTAATCTGCACTCTCATGTTCTGCTCGGTCGTGATTAAAGGACATGGACTGGCCTTCTCTCTGGGATCGATTTGGACCGATATTACCGCCATTTGTACCGTTCTAGCGCTCTGCACGGCCATCGTCAACAATCTGTGGTGGACGTTTGACCGCACCAATGTTTATTTCTACATCTGGCGCCTGTATTTATGCCTCACGTTTACTATGCTGACGGCTGTTTGTTTTCATTGGGGCACGGTGCTGAGTCTTCGACTTCGAAAATTGCCCAAGGCGACCACTTCAATGGCTTTTGTCCTAATCAATGCTCTATTCTACGCGTTTCAAGTAATATTCCTCCTCACCCATCGCAACTTGATTCGACGTGTGTATGAGTCTGAAAACGATCCAACATCGTTCGCGAACCAGCAGTGTAAGAGCAACGTTCAAGAATCGGTGGGCAATGTATTTTCTGATATCCAAGGCTACTTTTGGTATTGCTACACTGCCGACGACGATCCGTATTTCTTGGCTTCCACAGTCGTCACAGACGCGTTGTTCGTGGTCCTCACTCTGACTGTGATGGCACTGGGATTTATGGTTATGCGGCGAGGCAAGCTGCTGCTGAGAAACTCTACAGGTCCGCACCAAGTCGTTTTGATTAAGGCATTGCGGCTCTATTACGCACTGATCGGTGTGGTGACACTAGTGTATCTTGTCTCGTGGATTGTGCAGATGCTGAGTCGCCGACACCATTACGTATCATATCCGTGGTACTACATTTTTACTGTGTGGCTTCCTTGCTCGATCCCACCATCATGCTTGATTTTCCTGCAATGGAACGCCACGACAAAGCCACTTCGCGATGTTGAGACTGGAGATGAAGGACCGTTGTCTCAATGGAACTATGGTGAAATTCGAACTCCCAGTTTTGCCTTCAGCACGTCTGATCGTTGGACCGAGGAATCAAGTGGATACAAAGACCTGATTGGCGAAGATGACGATATTTTGTCGAATGATTCTGCGCTTATCGGGAAAAGCCAGGTAGACGATTACATTGGCTTGTCAATGTGTCTGGAAGCAAGCGAAGTTTACAGTAATGGGTGCTACATTGCTATTCAACGCCTTGATGTTGACAAGCAATCCGGCAACAGCATGTGGCGGCAGATCAGTAACACTGATACAGTCGATTTGGCCAACAAGGACCTCTCCTCGGCTGCAACAACCGGACGGTACTTGTATCCGTTCTTGGCTGTGCCGCGGATTCCTGTTTCAAGCTCGGACGAAAAAATTCGCCTCGTTGTGTATGCGATCAACAGTCCTATCAGCATTTTGAGTCATTCTGACATGACAGCGTCGGAAGTGTTGGCGGCACTTGATCGTCAAAGCAGCAATGAAATCGATGATGATCTTGACGAGCAAGAAGACGATGGCAGCAGCAGTCTACCAACGCACAAGTCATCGTTTCTAGATTTGGACGGTGTTGCTCTTCACAGCCAAGCAATTGACGAGTTGTTCGAAGCTGAATCGGATGATGGTGGGGAATCCACCCTTGGGTCCAGTACTAGTGCTCCGACATACAGTGTTGTAGCGGAGTTTACGGTGTCAACCAGCTCTTTAGTTACTTCAGGCGCTCGAAGCGAGCAAATCGTACTGACAGCTACCGAGAACTCGTACAAGGTTGTTGATGCCAACCCGCTGCCGCCCAAGCTGTCGATGCATACTGTCATCCCCAAATCTGCAGGTAAAAACTTCGGCTTTGGTGATATTCATGGCCTCGCGGCAGTTCATTCTATCAGCAGTCAGTATCATATTCGCGAGCAAGGGCTACTTGTTGTTGAGGACTTGACCGAAAGCCGCTTCAGCAACTGGATTCCGCGACAGGTACTGGAGGTGATCATTCGACATCGGAGCAAGGGCTTTTTAATTGCACAGAGCGATCTCGCACGACTGGAAGCATACGACCAACAACGACAAAAGGGATCGGACCGCGGTATTTATGAGAACTTGATCCAACAGATTCAGGATGACGGTGACCTGAACCGTTGTCGGGAGTGGATGGTTCAGCGTTGCCAGTACATGAAGGACTACGTGGAATTGCTTCGACGCATGCGACGACAATATGTGATTCGAGACCGCAACAAAAATTACTTCAAGCCGAGTACAGAGAAGAAGAACCCTCAACTGCGATTCTTACCTATCAACCTGCATCTCCAGGAAATGTGGGTGGGCAGAGCCGACAGCAATGCGGATACGCAAGGCTCGAATAGCTTCGCGGGCAATACGAGTGCAACTGTGTACGATATCGTGACAGTCGGAGCTATGGCAGCGCATGTATACAAGTTCAAGAACGGTGGCATTCTGGGTCTTGAGGCACAACATGCCAAGATGAAATCTCGGTCCAGAGAAGAGCAAGGATCGCCCGCTGCGCATCACCAGAACCCATTGTGGACGGAAGAGGAGCAAAAGGCGGATAATTTGGAGTGGGATATTCTACGACGCCTGGATGTTTGCTTTCCTCAGGCTGTGGCTGCGCTAGTGACGTCATTCACTCGAAAGATCGATCTTGCGATGCAGAATCCTGACGTTGAGCAGGGCAAACAAATGCTGGAGCAAATGGAAAAGCTGGGCTTTCTGTTCCAGGTTGAGAGTCTAGTTTCTACTCACGGCAACGAAGCTGGCATGCTGGAAGATATGGCTGGTGCCTTGAATGAGCTACGGAATGTGCGCTTTGTGCTTGTCGATGAACACTCGAGTGACGATGAAGACCTGCGTCTTACACAAGCAAGCGACCAGAATCGACAAGTGTCGTTGTCGTTCCACATGGATGACGAAAGCAAGGAAACCCATTCATCGGGTCGTAGCAATAACGGCACCGACATGTCTTCATCATCCGGTGCGATAGCTGGCGTTGTGGACGTGAATGTGTTCACGAGTCTGGACGATGCATTGTCTTTGGAGGGATCTTCGACGTCTGCTTCGCCAAAGTCCAAGCAAGACTCGGCGCCTCGTGCTAGTACCCCGAACTCGCCCATGCATTCGAATTCCTTCAGCGGAGTCCGCGATCGACTCATCAGCACAATCAAAGCCACGTCGAACCGACTCTTGAATGCTGCGCGAGCGGCTTCGTCGTCGTCGGAATCGTCTGTGGACAAGTTGATGGGCTACACGCATCTGGTGATTCGCGTCAATCTGCGCACAAGCCAAATCAAGCTGTCGGAGTATTTGCGTCAGGGCGGACCGATCAATGTGGTGCCTCTGCTGTTCACTCAGGGCATCAACGAGAAGCAGACGATCGCCAACAACACGGGCTCGTCCGTCACGCGGCTGCAGGACGAGATCAACGAGCGCAGTCTGCGCACACTGCGGAGGTACTGCGACCGGTACTGCAACTACATGGCCACAGTGCAGGCGCTGCAGATCAGCTCGGGCGTGGCTGTGACTCGAGACTCGCCCACACGAGAAGAAGTAAGTCGGCGGCTGACAGAGCTCGAGAAGCTCATCGCGCTGTCCCGCCAGAACCGCAAGAAGCGGCCGGAAATCCTCCAGTTCAGCTCGGATCTGTGTCGTCGCATCAGCGCTGGGCGAGTCACAGTGTGCAAGAGTGCCAAGGATCGCACGGGCATGTCGGTGACACTGGAGCAAGGCCGCATTCTCGTGCAGAACCACGGACTGCCCGAGTACAAGAAGATGGGCATCGTCACGGCCATGCGGTCCGAAGGCGTTCGCATCGAGAACGCGCTCAAGAACACGGGGCGACGCATGTTTGCCTTCAACGCGTTGCAGCGGTCGCTGCTGCCGGAGGAGTACCGGTGTCCACCGCAGACAGGCGGCCGCAATGTCTCGTAGCTGCAGTTTTGGAAGCCGTGTCAGTCGTTGATTCTTATATATGACACGGTCAAAGCAGCTTTCCCATGTTTATCTGTTCTAGCACTCGACCGCAAACGCGGACGTCTCGATGGCCTGCTTGATGGGCAGCAGCCACGTCCAGTCGGCGCTCGTCGTGGGCAAGAGACCCATGTTGGCGCACTTGTACATGGCCATGGCCACACTCGCCACATTGCCAGCAACGTACGCCAGCTTGGGCTGGACCAGGTCCACGGCGTCGTCAGTCACAGAGGCAAACGCTGTTGTGAGGAGAAGAAAGAGAGCAGTCGGTTGGCAGACTGGAGATGCAGCACAGGACAAGCAGACTCACCAGTCTGCATGTTGAAGAACGACTTGATGGTGTTCATGATGATCATGCCTGTGACCATGATGCTGAAGATGTTGACTGTGTTGCCACTCATCCACATCATGAAGCCAGCCTGCAGGAGTCCCTTGAACGGCGCCATGCCGATCTCCATCGCACGCTACATGAACCAGATCAGCATCAGTCTCATTCGTGTACACACATGCGTCTGAAGGGAAAGAGATTTACGCACTTTCTGCTTGAGATCGCGCGTGTTCTCGCCAGTCTTGGCCACAGCGTTGTTGCTGGCGTCCTGTGCGACTCCACGAGATAAGAAATGCTGATCACAAGCAGCGCAGACTCTGTCGCCAGCCGCACCTTCTCGGCTGTGATGCCACGCGCATAGCCCACAGGCTCCAGTCGGTGCGGGATGTCGCTCTCACGCGCTTCGTTGAGCTCCAGGTGCCACTTGCGCTCCATGTTGCTTCCCCCTTCTTGAGCGATGATGTCACAGCGACCGCCCAGATGCAGGTATCTACGAATATAGCCTATTTCTTTTCTGATATTTACATAATCATAGCTTGTTGATATGTACAGCACTGTGTTCACTTCCTATTAAGTACGATACGCATTTACAGTGTTAATACGGATTAAGTACGAATGGATCGAAGCTGTTTACTCCTCCAAATTTGATTAGGTACTGGACGAGTCATTCAGAGGCGCGGTGCGTGAGAGCGTCCGCTCTCCTCTGGCGTCAGGCACCTCCAGCAACCTGATTTATATATGCTGGGTTGATAAAGTGAGCCAGGAAGCACAAAGAGATCTTTTTTTTACGCTTTGCTGACGTCCGCTAATCTCCTTCTCCTCCTCTCTTATTACATCAGTCTTTGTCGTGCGAAGGGTATATAGATCTCGTATAAGGGAGAGCAAGACTCTGCCAACGCCGAATTTAGTTACTGGACATAAAGAAAACCGGGCAGTGTATTTCATTGCGACACGTGGTGTTAACGCCAGAGATTTGAAAAAAAAGCTTGCGATTGGCCGTCATCTTTTGAATAACTTTGGGGAACTTATGGATTGGCCGAAAAGTTTGTGTTGCGCGTTCCCGGAAATTGCGCAAGCCAGCAGCTTAAGATTCGACTTATGGTACTGTATCGAGCATGACTGTTATACGAAGGAGTGTTGCACTGGATCGAGATGCGCTCGCTTTCTCACCAGCTTGACGATCGCAAGGATCACTCGCGGTTCTCCACTACCAGATATCCTACTTACAGGAGATGGATGAAAGCGAGTCTGCCTTTGAGGAATAGTAAATCAGGAACCAGCCTAAAGGGAAAGCTCAGTCTGAAAACGAAATGGCAGAAGAGGCGCAGACGTCTCACCACATGGATGGGTTGTCTTTCTCTTTCGTTCGCGCTCAAAGGTTATGACTTTCTCCCATCACGCTGCGTCTTCAAGCACAGACATGCCTCGTCCTCCGATCTATTCAAACCATATTCGTATAACTTCCAAAACTTACGAAGATGCGCAATAGCTACTCTCTACAAAGCAAAAAGCTTTTCACCACTACGGTACTTATTGCTAATGTAAAGCGGTTCTCATCGTCAGTATAAATCAAGATACGCATATCTAGGCCGCCCCATATTGGTTAATAGGATTCCTATTCAAATAAAAACGCAGCATAGTCACCCAAAGATCCCCCACATTTGCCGTTTGACAGGGCTCTTTGTGTGTGCTCTGTACCTGCCGAAGCTGCGATCCATCCGCCACTGTCAATCAGTTTACGCGCTCTGGGTTAGGTTATACATCCTCTTGACCATACAAATGCTCATACAAATCTTTGCCCCAACCAGCTTCAACCTGCCAGCTGCGCTGATGCGTACACCAAGGGGAGGGGGCGGGAGTTCTCATTAACCGCGATAAGTACGAATCCGTGATGGCGCGCAAGATAAAATCCAATCCGTCGTGATGGCCTTTTGCGGTTGGCGAGTGACCGTCACTCGGCATTTTCCAGTGGATCCCACGCTATCGCTGTCTATTGCTGCAGATGACGGGCGCAGTGCTCACAGGCTTCGTCCGCATCGAGGAGGATGGGGACCGCCTCAAGCCCGTGGCCAATGGCAAGCCGCATCACCACCATAGCCAGCAGCATCCGGCCGCCGGCGGCGCACGGTGGCTCTACTGCGTGCTGCGCCACGAGGAGCTGCGGCTATACGCGCGCCGCACAGACTACAAGCGCGACGAGCCGCCTATGCAGATCGTGCCCATCCAGATGAAGGCCATCGCGGCCAATGAGAGCGTCTTTGGCTTCGACCAGGAATGCGTCTACGTTCGCTCCAAGACCACCAACACAGTGCTACGGCTGCGCATCCACCAGCGCAAGGATATCGTGCGCTGGGTCACGGCGCTGTACTACCAGAGCCTTAATACGAAGCGCAGCCCCAAGCACAGTCACCTCCACCACCACAAAGACACAGACGCGGATGGCGCTAGTGACGATTGCCGTGCGCGCAAGAGCGTGTCCTTCCAGGACGAGCCGCTGGTCCGCTTGCTGCCGCGCGAATCCTATGACGCGGCCGATCTGTTCTACACCGAGCACGACTACGAGCAGTTCATGCAGCGCGAGGCCCCGCCGAACTTTGCCAGCCTAATGCGCTCCATTTACAAGAAAACCACCGCCAAGCTCAAGGTCTCGCACCACAAGCACGCACGCTAGCATCGGCTCCGGCCCTGCTTCCTGTCCGCAGGGCTCTCTTCTCCTCTCGTGTGTCTCAATAATCCCATATTTATCCCCCATCACTCGCCCACTTCCCGTATCCTGGGACTCGATATCCCGTATTTATCTGGTCCCTTGACCGTACTAACTTGTGTTAACTTAAGCTTTGGACACGAAACGACGCCATCTTCCAGAGCTGAAGAGCTCATCACGCGATCTCTTTCTCTTTCGCTCGGGGGAAACCAGCCGCCGCCGCCATGCACAAGACCCAGGCCAAGATCGACAACATGAGCACAGCTGGTGCGTTGCTTTCTCTCTGCCTCCACTCTTGTCGGTTGACTGAGATCCCTCTTGTAGACTGGCACCAGTACCATCAGCTGCTGGCGAATGAACAGCTCATGGCGTACTTCAACCAGGAGATCCTGCGCTTCTCGTACACGCTGGGCAAGCCAGATGACGTGTTAAGGCGGTTCAGTCTCAATGGAGACGGGCAGCTTGATTGCAAAGAGTTCCAGCTCGCAGTCAAACGCCTGGGCATCCTGCCTATACGCGACGGCTCTCTGGCCGAGGAGCAGGAGATCACGCGCAGAAGCAAGGAGTTATACGGCGTGTTCTGCCCCAATCCGAGTCGAAAACTCGGTATGCAAGTTGCTATGATGGGCTCCAATTGCTAGTGTATCGATTGACAGTTCTCTTGCTTGCTAGACATCGACATGTTTTGCCGGATCATGAACGAGTGGTCACTGCAGATCATGCGCAGCCAGCAGCAACAGCAGCAGCTCCAAGGCGGTTCTGCAACACCCAGAGCATACGCTTATGCTCCCACGACCAATACCAATCCAAGCAACAGCTCGTCTACCAACAACGGCCTTCCGACGCCGTATGCTACGGAGCATTCGGCTATGAAGACTTCGAGCGGACGAAGCATGAACGAGAGCGAGGTGATCTGGCGTCGCCTTGCGGATGCGATCGCCAGCAATATGGACAAGCTGAGCCACTTGTTCTTTAAGATGGACATTACGTGCTGTGCGAACGTGAGTCGCGAGGAATTCGAGCTCGCTTTGAGCCACATCGGCATCTTCTTGACGCCCCGCGAGTACGATCGGTTCTACGACACGCTAGCGCCAGAGCTCAAGGCGTTTCCTAGCGATAGCAATGAACACCTCAGCGACGGCTCTCGTGCTGCGTTCGGTATCAAGTATGCAGACTTTTTGGCACTCTTCCGTAGCAGTCACAAGGCGTCCACAGCTCTTCCCTCGGCCTCCACCATGACGTCTCCTCCTGTCGCAGCTGTGGGCAGTGCTCGACTTTGGGACTTTCTCATCGCATCGCTGGATCGACTAGAGCCGCTTTTCCAGCAGTATGTGCGCATTAACCAGCATGCGCTCTCCCCAGATTCCTTTCGTGACTGCCTGCTGCGTTGCGGACTCGCAATGAGCACGGCTGACTATGCGGCTTTGCGTGTGCGTCTGCTGCCATTCACGTACGTTTGTTTTACAAAGTAACTCACTGGTTGCGGCGAATTGGACCTGACTGAGCTGTTTATTACAGGGAATCGAATGGCCAGATCGCGCTAGCGCCACTACTGGAGGCTCTCAAAGCGTGCGACCGCACTGCCAAAGCCCCCGGTGCAGCATCGGCAGCGATTCTCAAGTCCTCCTCGTCGGGTTCTAGAAATGGCGTTCGCACAGGACGAAAGACTGTGTTCACGAACGAGGATCTGCAGCACGCAGACCAGGGCCACACGTCCATGTCAGCGGGCTGCTCCACTGCGCCTCATACGTATCCGGCTGGGAAATCCAATGAACAGCGGTGAGTGAGAGGGACCTAGCACCACTGAGCTTGAACGAAGAAGTGACTGACTGCGTCGTCTTACTCTCTATAGCAATGTGGAAGCAAACCGTACGATCGTCAAGATCCGCGACGAAAGCCGGTGGAAGAGCGATCTCGTCTTGACCTCAAAGGCAGGAGCGACAGACTCTAGCGGTGCCGCCCCTACGCAATCGACTGCTGCGGATGGCCAGTCTCAGCAACCTGCTGCAGCTCCACGGCCTCTAGAGCAGCGCATCCTGATCAAACTGCAGCAGGCTCGAGAACTGGGCCAACTGGGCGCGTGCTCTCCTCAATCCATGTTCCCGGGCGATCGTTTCAACCGCATCACACGTGGCCAATTCCGCCAGAGTCTGGCGCAGCTGGGCGTGTTGGCTCGGTACACTGAAGTCGAGAGTTTGTTCTGGTCGCTGGATCCTCAGGGTCGAGGCTACATCAACAAGCACGACTTTTACGACCATCTGAACACGCACGTGAACTCTGCCAGCACCAGCGCATCTATCTCACTTGACGTGCCGACGTGGAACCTGCCAGATCTAGGAGGATCGCCAAGCCAATCTCCGTCCGATTTGCCTTCGCCTATCAACTACAGCACTGTGCACGCACATCGCCCCGGGACGCTCGCTCGGTCGGTGCAGAAGGTTCTCGAGGGCATGCTCATTCATCTGCCGCTGCTGTTGTCTATCTGCTCGCGTATGGATCCACAGCAGACAGGGATCCTCTCAAACTCGGACTTCCTCATTGCGATCCAGGAGACCGGCGTTCTGGCCTCGCGGACCGACCTGCAGACCGCAGTGGCTGCATTGATGCAGTGCTCCGATGTGCCCAGCTCAACGCCCAGGGCTATGATCCCGTACCGGGATATGGAGAAAGGACTTGGTCGACTCTGCAGCGACCTGCTCTCGCCCAAGAAGCGACGCAAGCACCTCTCCACGGCGTCTGTGCTGCTGGCTCCGCACGAACAGCCCCGAGACGATCTCGTAGGCGCTCAGCAACCAGAGTACAACATGAATCTGGTCAGCGAGAATGGGACCGACGCGCTGTGGAACTGCCCGCGTCGACGCATGAACCATGACCATCCGGCCACCAAGAGCTCATTCCGCATCTCGGACCAATTGGCAGGGCTTCAGCTCAATCCGGACGACGATCTGTCGTACATGCCATCGCCAGCTCACGCAGGGTTCTCAAGTGCTGGACCCAGCAATATGATGACGGCGGACGAGACGGCAGGTGACCGCAAGCAGCGAATGAACCGACTGGCGCTCGTCTCGGTGCTGCAGGATCTACTGGAGCGTCGCGGGGAGCTCAAGACCGTCATGGACCTGCATCGACGCGCCGATGTCCATGGCCAAGTGACCAAGGACGACCTGATCGAGATCCTGCGCACCTCACGTCTGAACCTGAACTTTGCCAGCGTCTCCGTGCACGAATTCGTGGACGAATTGTATCCGCAGCTCAAGAACGCGTCGTCCGGTAGTGTCGGCGTGGGATTTCTGGACCTGCTGCACCGGATCAACGATCTACTCGCCGATCTCATGCGCGCTTCTCCGGCTGCAACTGGTGGTTGGCAAGGAGGCAGCGATGGACAGCAGCACAGGCGACAGAAGACTTGTACTCCGTCCTACAACTCGCCCTACCGCTACCACCACCCAACCCAGCAGCCACAACAGCCTCGCACCGCCGGGGCCATGGCTTCCTCCTTTTCCGGTGGCCATTTCTATACGGATGAAGGCTCAGTGCAGCGCAAGCTGCTCGGCGAGAGTCGTCTGCAGGATTTGCTGCAGAGCGAGCAGGGGAGACGTAGTGCTGCGATCCTGATTCGCCACGCATTCAAGGGTGTCGCCGCTCGGGAGCTCGTGGTGCCGACCGATGCCGGCGAATACGAAGCCATTTGCCGCGCTAGTGACCTCAAGCACGTGTGTTACCGACTTGGTTTGGATCTCGAGCCCAGTGAGCAGCAATTCCTTGTGCAGAGCATCGACGTCAACGCCAGTGGCTTCGTATCCTCGCACCAGTTGCTGCAGTTCTTCATGCATCTAGCAGCCACACCTGAGCCAGTGCCTTCTACTCTGTGCTCGACTTCGTCCCCACGACAGCTTCGAGACCAAGTGCATCCGTACGCTCCTTCAGGCAGCGCCACGCCGGATCAAAGATACCGCTCACGGCAGGATCCTGCGAGCTATGACGCGTACAACAAACAGCGCAAGAGCCCGGTGCAGGCAGGATGACCACTTATACACAGCCAATAGTCAACTTATATAGAAAGACACTTCCTTCCCATTGTCCTGTCTTCCCTGTTCGTAACATGGAGGTTTGTTGTAGAAATGCCATTTAAATTTATTGCTTGTGCTGACTTGATGAATTGCTATGATATTAGCGAGTGCTTGCTTCGGCCTCGCTACTTGCGCTTGGACGTCTTCAGTCGGCGTTGAGCTGCGAGGAACTCTTCCTCACTTGGCTCGTCATCCACTGGTGCTCGAAGAGCTGCTCGCTTCTTCTTGTTCTTTGGCTTGTCGGCGTATTTGGCTTCGAGCGTGGCCAGAAGCGATTCCATGCCACGTTCGCTACAGCACACAAGTCAGTCAACGCTACGAACAATTCAAGACGACATCGCAATTACGCACCGTTTCCCTGTCAGAGCCATGGATCCGCTCCCACTCGCGCGTTCGCGCTGGTTATGGCGGATTTTCTGCAGCAATTCCTCGGCCTCTTGCGCCTCCTTGTCTTTCCTGGCCTGCTTCTTCTTGGCTTGCATCGCGGTCAGGGTCTTGTGCGGCTTGGCTGCTCTCGCTTTGACGTACGCGCGCCACTTGGGGACCGATTTGACCTTCTTGTCCTTGATGGCGCGCTCGATCATCTCGACAAAGCGCTCTTCGTCGTCGTCGGTGCAAAGCATAATGCTGTCCAGGATCGGCTGCATCTGGCCCTCGAACTTCTCATACGCCTCCAGCACGTCGCGAGTCTCCTCGTCCGAGAAGCGATACTCGGTCTCGAACTTGGAGATGTCGGCCTCCGTGAGCTTGGGGAAGATGCGCGCGAAGTAGTCGACCCACATTTGGAAGGACGGCGATTGCTCATTGTCCGACGCCATGATCGTGCCCGTCTCGTCGTAATACGCGCGTGACCCTGCATCACTCAGCAGCGAATGCACAACACTCAGTGCCTGGAACTTGGCTGTGGACTCTGCCTTGGACACTTCATCACCTCGGTGCTTGTCCGGATGCTGGCCAGTAGTCCATGTTCAATGCTGCACCAGCAAACGCACATCTATTCTCTGCAGCCACTTACATACCGAAGAGCCAGCTTGCGATAGGCTCTAGTGATCTCCTTGTCTGTGGCCTTGGTGTCCACACCCAGCACCTCGTACAGGTCGCAGTCCTGGCCAAAGGCCGCCCAGATCTGCTCGGCTGTGGAGCTCATGCTTTGATGCGAAAATAACGGCCGCTTGGGTCAACGATCCGGTTCCCGCCAAAATAACAGTACCGGTATCATACCGACTCCTTTAATACCTACAAACTGGTATGGAATCGATCAGATCGGTATGGAATCTTTCTTGATGTGGTGCAAACTTCAACAGGCCTTCTTGACGTCACAGAATAGAAACTCCAGCTTCAAGCCCCCGGGGGATCAGATCACGACACGAGCATGGCCAAGCAGACGCCGCTGACGTTTGGGGCCGGGGACGACGCCCACGTGGCTATCATCACGGGTGCGGGCCGCGGCCTGGGCCGCGCATGGGCGCTGGCGCTCGCGGCGCGCGGCGTGCGTGTGGTTGTGAACGACAACGACCCGGACCGCTCGCTCGTGGACGCTGTAGTGAGCGAGATCGTGAATAAAGCCGGCGTCGCCATGGCGGACTATCACAGCGTGGTGGAGGGTGGCGAGATCGTGGACGCGGCTATGAAGAGATTCAAGCGCGTCGATATCCTCATCAATGTACGTGCGTGGGCTGATCAGCCGGTAATCCTCTGCGGATTACTACAATACTTACGGTACAAATGTGCTGCAATGGGTGTGCGCATGCATAGAACGCGACGGTGATCCGCGATGGGTCCTTCCGCAAGATGACGCTGGAGAACTGGTACAGTATTACTGAATAGCCTGTCCGTCTGACATAGATGCCGATCCAGTGAACAGAACTGACTACTGTAGTGGATGATGCAGGGACGCTGTGTACCAATCCAGTCTCCTCGGCACGTTTGTCACCACGAACGCTGTGTGGCCGATCATGCGGCAGCAGCGGTACGGCCGTATTCTCAACTGTGTCTCGGGCGCCGGTCTGTACGGCAACTTTGGGCAGGTGAACTATGCTGCTATGAAGATGGGGCTCGTGGGCTTCACGGTGGCTCTGAACCGCGAAGGTATGTAAAAGATTGCTGGCTACTGTGCAGTGCCGTCCTTTTTGCTAGGGCTTTACAGTGCCGCCAGATTTGTCTGATATTAACTCCATGTTCAACGGCAGGCATCAAGTACAACATCCACGTTAACGCGATTTCTCCAGTGGCAGGCACACGTCTCACGGAGCCAGTCATGCCCGACGATGTGGTGAAGGCTTTGAAGCCGGAGCTTACAGCACCGGTGATCGTGTTTCTGTGCCATCCGTCCAGCAAGGATGCCGGCAAACTCTTTGAGGTTCAGTAATCACGCAAGCACGTGCTGACAGGTAAAACGCGACTCTAACTGGATTCCATGTTCTTGTAGCTGGGTGGCGGATGGGTCGGCCAGTTGCGATTGCAGCGCACTCACGGCGTTGGGTTCCCCACGAACCTGACTCAGTTTACGCCAGAACTCGTGGCTGAGCAATGGAGAGACGTGGTGGATTTCAGCCGCGTTACCCATCCAGCGTCTACGCAGGAGTGCTTTGAACCGATGATGCGCAATATCGCCTCGCCGCCGTCTTCCTTGACAACCTCACGTTCGCAAGAGTGTTCCGAAGTATTCAATCGGCTACAAGAGACACTTCAAGCCGAAGGTGCTCAAATCGCCAAGCAAATCTCGGGCGTCTTGCAATGGCACATCAACAAGGACGTGTGGACCATGTCCGTACTGAACGGCAAGGGCATCGTGATCGAAGGCACGGATGCTCGCTTAACACCGGACCTGCACATCCACATGGACGAACACGATTTTCTCGACTTGACGTCGGGGAAATTGCGTCTGCAGCAGGTGCGTAGTTGGCAGTACAGTACTGTACCGTACCACGGACATCATCCAGCTCTTTCAGGATTTGTGGCTGAACCCTGGACTGGTTTAAATCTGATGTATCCCGCTCTAGGCATTGGTGCGCAAGAAAGTCAAGCTTCGCGGCAACATGAAGCTAGCGATGCGCCTTCAACCATTCGCGGACCTGTTCCTACTCCGTCAAGCGCGCTTGTGATGGTGCAAGATTGCGCCAAGATCCATGCGGTGCAATCGTTGCAGTCGCGCGCGATCATCCCCCCTCCCCTTTTATATTGGCGTCGAAAGTGCAGGTTTTCAGGCTCAGTCGTCATGTCTAGCATTCATGCAATTGACCAGTTTACGGCAGCCACCTTGCGAATTGAATATCGTAATACATCCGACAACGATAACGACATTACGATTCTGGGTGGGCATACCAAACGAACAAAATATATTCTACATTTTACACTTTACAACTGTAGAACAGCTTTACTGTACTTTACTGTACACTGTACATTCGTGAAGACTGCAAAAACCATTAGTTTTTGTTCGAAACAGTTGAACCATGTCGTACGTTTCTGTCACGGGCGCCGCGTGTCTTTGCGGAAGAACGAAAGGAAAGCTGATTAGACGAGCTGGTTCTCAATGGATTGGCTGTAGAGGTTGTTTGCGTCACTGTGGCCGAAAGATGAGTCCCATTCTCAGAGAGAGTGATCACACTTCCGAAGTTGACGCCACAAGGTCACAGATAAAACATTGAAGTGCCTTGTTAGGGGAGCGGGAGTATTTTATCAGGGCATCTGAGGATTCATTCATATCGCAAAATATTGCGAGAATGTGAAGAGCGGTACTACTTTTGGTCCCACACACATGCAGGATTCCTTATGCGACTTGGCCCAAGTGTGCAGAAATGCCGATTTTGAGTTTACGGAGGACAATTGTTATACACATGCATGCGTACGTTTGATTAGTATGTATGTATAATACCGATGAGCTCAGCAACAGTTAACAGGATCAGGGCGTACACCGAACGACGCTTTGAGACTGTTTACAGGCTGTTGCGCATGCTTCATTGCCAGTCAGTTTGGCACACACGCAGCATCGTATTGCTTTCAAACGGCCTGTTTCCGAGTGGTGACGTGACCTCCGAGAAAAAAGGTGGGGCGAGAATACAAGTACTGGTATATTTTTGGTGACCGTCAGCTGCCCCAATCATCGCGGCTTTTTTCAGCGCAGCCTGGGTTGGGTTTATGTTTTTACACTGTACAGTTTCCTGTAGCAATCTGTTTGGCTCGTGTTTGTTATTACCTTTGCGCGGAAAGAAACTTTACCAGCTTGTTTACCAAAACCAGCTGTTTGGGTTTCGTGCTGTTCACCCTCAACCACTAGTGCGTTCTTTGGATACTGACAGATGCTTTGGTCGTTTTGCCACCACTTCGTCTTGACAACTTCCCCCCCCCCTGCTTAAACCACCCACTTGGGAAAACGTCCACCGGTCATTTGACTCTGGCATACGACCAGAGAGAGAAAGAGAGAGTGCGGTGTGGGTCATGACGCCGTCGCCGCCCCCGTCGCTTCCCAAGTTCTCCATGTTCTTCCAGCCAGAGCCAAGCAGCTCGAGGACCTCGGGTGGCTCGAGAGAGACGCAGACCAGCTACCATCATCACGAGTCTGGCGCCTCGTCGTCTTCATCCACGACCTCCTCGCCCGAACATCAGGCCGCCGCTGTTGTTGATGCTACGACTCGTCAGTTCGCCTCGAGTTCCGCCTACAGCACTCGTCATCATCGACGTCCGTTCCGTGGCGCAGACCAGTTGGAACAAGAGCTCGCGACGCGTCGCAGTCGAACACCGTCATTTGGCGGCATGAGCGTTGTTTCTCCGACGGATACTTCAGCGAGGAAAGTCGATCTTCCATCCGCAGCGATGCCCCCCAGTGGTGCTGCCACAGTGGCTCACCATCAGCAAGGAACCACTGCTGGTCTAGCGCAGGCTGTCGCTGAGAGCCATCGCATTAAACGAGCGCAACGTGAAGACAGCGTTGTATCCCCGCCACCGGAGCAGCCAGTGCAGCGTGAGCGGATCTCTCGCTATCTAAGCGAAGGTGATCGTCGCAACATCATTAGTCGGATTGATAAGGGCGAGAAGCAGGTTTCGCTGGCCAAGGAGTACGGCGTGAGCCGCGCTGCGATCTGCAATCTGTACAAGAACCGTAAAGTCGTGCTCACACGCGTCGACCGCGATCCAGACGCGAAGCACCCGAAGAAGCAGAAGCATAATATGATCTCAGACGCCTCGAGTCCGAATGTAGACCCAGAACTCCGTCGAGATAGTGAGGATAGTATGCATGAGGTAGTACTGGACAGTCAGCAGCTGCAGCACCTGCAGCTTGCGCGAGAGCGGTACCAAGAGGAAGTACAGCAACAACAGCAGGAGATGCAACGACATCAACTCCGCCATCAAATGCTACAGCATCAGCATCTCCATCAACGGCAACAGGAAGTCGTCTCCAGACGGAAACAGCAGCCATTCCGAGTCCACGAAGCCAGCTCGTATTCCTATCCGATCCAGCATCTGCTTAGCGCATTGCGGGATGCCACCACGCCGCCACAGAGTTTTCGCCACAATGCCAACCGCCTGATGCGATTATTAATCGAAGACGCACTGACCTGTCTGCCCGTGCAGCCCAAGGAATTGAAGACCACTTTGGGCGATTCGTGTGCTGGAGTGCATACCATGCCTCAACAGGCCGTGTGCGCCATCTCCATGGAAGGCAACAGTGGATCGGTGCTTTTGCGTGCGTTTTCGGACATTTATCCAGAGTCTCCGGCCGGCATGGTATCTCTGGAAAACCACGTTTTGGACGCCTCGGGCGCTAATGGCACCTGGATGGTCCGTGCTCAGTTCCCGTGCATCGATCCATCTCGCCAGGTCGTGATGCTGCTGGATACCCGTTGCGCCACGGGTGAGCGCGCGTGCGCAGTGCTTCGTCATCTCATCCAGGAACTGGGCGTGCCACCTTCGAGTATTTATTTCGTCTCTGTCATCGCGTCTACGGCTGGTCTGCGTCGTATCTATGATCTGTTTCCTGGTAAGTGGTCGGTCGTGCATATCTTTTATCCATGCTGATGGGGCGATTGTTGTTTCCTGGATTGCTAATTATATCTCTTGGTTAACAGACGTGGTGCTCATTACAGCCAAAATGGACGCCATGGTCGACGCGAACCGCGATATCCGTCCCGGTATCGGCCACTTCATCGAACGCTACTGGAATTTGCAGTGATAGCAATTTATTACACCACAATCAGCGTGTTAATTAATTATTAACTCGTTGCACACCATTTGGAAGTTTGCAGTTTGGGTACAGAACACTCATCAACGCATACACTACAAGTGCTACCGGTATTTACAATTTTAAATCGATACAGTACCGGTAGCAGCAAGTGTTGCTTCAGAACGTAATTACGCATTTCAACATGCGTAAAAAGCCATCCCAGGCGCCGCCGTATTTACGAAATTGGCCCGGCCACTCATTTGCGCCCCACCCAACGGCGCAGCCCAAAGCAGAGCCAAGACCCCGACTCCTCCTGCGATCATGGCGTCCGAAGAAGCGACCGTGGCGCCGTCCGTGCTGCCCGATGCCAAGTACGACCTGACCAACACGCTGGCGCCGTTCATGGATCTGCACTTCATGTTCCCGCTCATCGACTTCCTCTCGAGCAACGAACTGTACGACGAAGCGCAGCTCATGGCCGCCAAGCTGTCGCTGCTCAAGCCCACCAACATGGCCGACTTCGCTGTCGAAATCTACCAGACCATCCACAACACGACCGACGTGCCGGCCGAGTTCGAGGACCGTCGTGGCGCCATCCTCGACAGCCTCAGCCTGGCCAAGAGCGAGTGCAGCCCCATGCTCGAGCTCATCGAGGACGAGGAAAAGATCCTGCAGCTTCAGAGCGAGAACCTGCTCAACGCTGTGCATCTGGTGCAGCACGAAGGCGTACGTTGCGACTGTCATTGGACTGCACTTGTCTCAATGGCGCTGACTCATTGCTTGCTTGTAGATCACGCCTGCTGTGCTGGACGGCCTGTACAAGTACGCGAAGCTGCAGTACGAATGCGGCAACTACCAGGACTGCCTCACGTACCTCACGTACTACGGCGTGCTGATCCCGAACGCCTCGCAGCAGTACCTCAACGCGCTTTGGGGTAAGCTTGCGGCTGAGATCCTGATCTTCCGCTGGGAAGACGCGCTCGCGGACATTGCTCGCATCAACGACGTCATTGACAACAGCGTACGTCCAGCCATGCAGCTCTGCTCTTAAGACACGCGCGTAATCACAGCATGTTGCGTTGCAGACCATCATGACCCCCGTAGAGCAGCTCCAGCAGCGCACATGGCTTCTCCACTGGTCTCTGTTTGTCTTCGCGTGGCACGAGGAAGGCCGCGACGCCATTGTGGACTTCATGCTGCAGTCGCGCTGCGTGGAGGCCATCCAGAGCAATGCGCCATGGCTGCTCCGCTATTTATCGGCCGGCGTGATCCTGCACAAGCGCCGCCGCGTGCTCACCAAGGAGCTGCTGCGCATCCTGCGTGTGGACAACAAGAGCTTCCAGGACCCGATCACGGAGTTTGTGGACTGCCTCTTTGTGAACTTTGACTTTGAGTCGGCCCAAGAGAAGCTGCGCGAGTGCGAGATCGTGTTGGCCAGCGACTTCTTCCTGTACGAGAAGAACATGGCGGACTTTATGGAGTCGGCCCGCCTCGCGATCTTTGAGCTCTACTGCCGCGTGCACCGCACGATCGACATGAAGGTGCTCTCGACCAAGCTGGCCATGACCGAGGACGGCGAGGCGGAGAAGTGGATCGTGAATCTCATCCGCAACGCGCGTCTGGACGCCAAGATTGACTCGCAGGAAGGCCGCATTGTGATGGGCACGCCGCAGAACTCGGTCTATCGTCAGGTCATTGACCGCACGCGCGATCTGGCGGCACGCACATGTAGTATGGTCTCGCAGTTTGAACGCATGGGCAGCAAGCGAAAGACGTACCAGTAAGCAGACAGGCAAGAACAGGGGGCTAATGTAATAGAACCAGGTGTGTGTTTTGATTGGCATGGCCATGGGTTTCACCTGTCGCAGAGAACGCGCTGAAACCCCCGAGGCCATGGGAAGAGGCTCGTGAGCATGTGCGTCGGTTGCGCTGGTTTGTTTGGTCGCGTTCATTCGCCCAAGCGACGCGCGATGACCAAGCGGCTGCTGCATGAAGACACCTTCCATGTCCAGCCTGATGCCAAGCTCGTGCTCAAGAAGAAGACTGCAGCCAGGACCATGACGATGCTCATGGCCGGAGCCATAGCAGTCTGCTGGCTGTGCTTGTCAGCGAACTGGATGCCCAGCTTGACAGGCGACACGCCGAGCCATCAATCGGAGCTGCTGCTGGCCACTGACCAAGACAAGAGCGAGGGCAATGCTGCACTAGCTCAGGAAGACGAGGAGCCTCAAAGACCCGTGGATGTGATCAACGATACCCCGACAGACGAAGGCATGGCCATGGCAGGCAAGTTCTACACGTCCAGATTCGCTCCGGACGCGACTTCAACGACCATCATTTTCAACCTGTTCAAGGGCGAGCCTCGCGCTCTGGACATGCAGCTGTCCGTGGCGTTTTCACAGCAGAACGTCGAGCCGCCGGAGGTCTGGGTCACGTGCTTCAACTCACCCAGACAGAGCGAGTACGAGAGCGTCGTGGCCAAGTACCGGGCCATCCACGGCGACAGACTGGTGTTCACGGTCTCGAATTTCAACCACAAGTTCCATGGCCGGTTCCTGTTGGCCTACATGGCCAAGACCAAATACGTGCTGATCGTGGACGACGACATCATGATCGATACGACCACCGTGGCTGATTTCCAGGCCTGCATGCGGCTGCAGCGAGGCGTGTGGGGCAACTTTGGCCACTTACGCGCTGTCAACTTTGAGAGCTACAAGAGCTGGCCTCGTGTGGGCTACAACCTCAGCGAGCAGGAGTTCGCTGAGCAGGACTACCTAAGCGGCATGTGGTTCCTGGAGCAGAGCTGGCTCGAGTACTTCGCCAAGGAGCGGCCACCGTCCTGGGACACTGCGGAAGACATGCATCTCTCGCACGTCATGCGCAAGTACCTGAACCTCAACACGTACGGCGGCAAAGTGGCGCTTACGACGCAGAACCTGCCGACCAAGAGCCACCACGCGACTAAGGGTCACTGGCTGGACCTGCGCGAGAACATCTTCGATCACCAATTGGGGCGAGGCAACAAGGTCGCAGATGTCGACCAGCCCATCGATACGCTCGTGTACGCCGAGAGTGTGGCCGACATTAACGATTTCGTTGCCAAGCTGGACACATGCAACGATCTGGAGGACAAAATCGCGGCCCAGAAGCGTATGTTGCGTGGCCAGCAGCAGGACCAAGAGGCCCTAGACGAGCTCATCCCGCCCTGGTGCCACGCAGGCAAGACGGCCGTGGTGTTCCGCGGTGCTCGTGAGCAGGATGTGCCTCGCATGATCGACGCAGCCATGAACCTGTGCGCCGAGACGGCGTGTGAGTACGTGTCGCTCAAGCCCAAGATCCGACACCCGATCAAGTACTTCAACATGCGCGAGGGCTTTGGCCAGCAGGCCACCGACATCCCGTGGCAAACTGGCAGCTCGGACGTACTGCTGTCGCTTGTGGGCATCCTCAATAACGTGCTACCGCAGCATTTCTTCCTGCCCAATGTCGACCACACGGTCTGGGGCGACAGCGATGAGACGCTGCAGGTCAAGCGCAACCGGCTGCAGATCTACCACTCGACCGTCAAATTGGCACTGCAGATCCATGCCAGCTCCAGAACCAACCAGAAATGGTACCGCCGCCACCGAGAGACCAGTACGGACGACAGCGTGAGCTTCCCAGGCGCTGCCATGCGCGTCTTCCAGTGGGAACGCAAGCCATCGACGCCGGAGGATACCAACCCATTCATGACAGACCCACCTCGACCGAGTGACCTCTTTGAAGAGCTATATGTGGTGTAAACTCAATGAACGAGATTCACTTTTGGCAATAAGTTATTCGCACGGATGCAAGGATGATAAGCGCTCTCGCATTATCAGCAAATACCATGGTACATCATGAGATAACAAACTCTGAAGCCGCTTCTGAAGCCGCTTCTGAAGGCTAATTCTCTCTGCATTTCTTCGTCTTCATGGTGTAATGTAGCGCTTTCATCACAGCAGCGTTCTCCCTTGTTCTTAGCATTTTGACTCGTGCCATTGGTCGCGCTTCTTGCAACAGGACATGTAACAAGTTGCGCATCCCTCGTACTGTACCAATCGCAACTTACTGAATTCGCAGCAGATCACATCAACTGCTGATGCAATTTCGACACCTTATCATCAAACTTATAGCGTAATATCCGAAATCCTGCTGGGAATATGGATCTCATTTCGTGGACGATCATTTGCAGTTAGTTGCTCCATTTGGCAGCGGTGTTTATGCGCTGGTCGGTCCTTTGTCTCATGATCCGACTTGTGTGTTTTTAAGAAAAGCACGTCAATTGGACGTCGTATTCGCCCTAAAATAACGCTTGACTGGTCCAACTCAGCTCCGGCACTTGACAGGCGTTTGTTCGCTGTTACGTAAAGATGGCGACCATGACACCCTCTGGCCGCAGCCACTCGACCGTGCGCGTGCATCCGATCACGCTGCAGTTCGAGGACCGGTCCCTGGAGCAGGCTTACCAGGCCAGCATCCACCATCGCAAGAAGGCGCTGTGGCTGCGCTCGCTCGTGCCCGCGGCGGCCTCTCACCTCGTCTTCGGCTTCGGCGACTTCGTGGAGCACCCGATCGACAATCTGCAGGTCACGGTGCCCGCGCGTGTGTTCCTTGCCATGTTGCAGACTGCCATGTTCATTCTTGTGCGCTGGGTACGTGTCTTCCCACTCACTGTAGCTCTCTACAGCCTGCTTATCTCTGTCGCCCGCAGGATCTCATGCAGACCCAGGAGAGCACGATGCTTGTAGTCTCGATCTGCAACGGCATCCCGTCCATGTTGCTGCACGCGCTGCAACGATCCAGTCTCCACCAGTGGGACGCGCTGTTCGTGGTCTTCGGGCTCTCGTTCTACACCATCCCCAAGATCACGCCGCTCAGCTTCCTCTCCACCTTCCTGGGCAGCTGGCTCACGGCCGTGATCTACGCGCTGCTGGCCTTCGTGCTGCGGCCGCCCGAGCGTATCGTCGAGAGCGTGCTCGGCATGTGCTACTGCGTGCCTGTGATCGCTGTGTTCAATGTCATCTCGTACTACTCCGAGTACAATTGGCGCGAGCGGTTCATCCTGCGCCGCCGTTTGCGCAGCGAGAGCATCTCGTTGGCGCTCAAGCCCTCGCCCGCGGCCAGCGCCATGCACTACGAGAGCGCCGACCAGTTCTTCCACGCCATGCGCCGGTCCAACTCCAACGGCATCAAGTTTGTCGTCGGGTTGCTGCTCTGGGCTGCGTTCACTAGCGGCGGGTGGATCTCGCTGCCCGAGCCGCTCAAGTTCGTGGACGAAGAGACCGGGTGGGCCTGGTTCAGCCATTGCGCCGGCGTGACCATGTTCCTGCTCGTCACGACACGACAGCTGCTGTGGCTCTTTGTTGTGCCGCCGTTGAGCATCATGATGCTCTGGATGATGTCGCTGACCATGCCGGCTGCCTGGATCATCATCTCAGCGCATAGTGTGGGCTATGGCCTACTACTGGCGTCCGTGATCGTAGCCATGGGCGTCTTCAGCTGGTTTCTCTGCGCTTGGAAGCAGCTCGTGGCGTTCGTCACGCGCTCGTGCTTCCTGTTCCCACAGTTGCAAGCTGGACTGGAGAGCGAGTACCCGCTGCTGGTCAAGATCGTGTCTGAGTACACGGCAGGGTTCGATCCAGAGATCCTGTCTTCACGCATCCCTGCATCTCGCGCTATCGGCAACGGCGACAACAAGAGTCTACTGGGTGAAGCTGCTGTGTTGACGCTGCCACAAGCCAGCATGGCCAAGCAAAGTGGCGTTCTCGTGTCTTCACTGTCGCCTCGACGCCGCGCTGTGGGCAACAGCAGTGCCATTCATGCTGGCCCTACCAAGAAGAATGCCAACGAAGCCAAGGATCGTGGCCACCATGTTCCTTCCTCGTTCCAAGAAATGACTTATGCCGACGTGGAACATACCGCTCCTGCTCCAGAGACAGAGCACCCAGCAGACGTGGACCATGGCGAGATGGACGAAGAGGCCTTGGCGCATGCACACCGCACCATGATGTCAGTACTGCCGTCGTTCAAGCCTGGCAAGTGCTTCTTCTGCTCCAAGAACGATGCCGAGCACTTCGTTCCTGCGTGCGGCATGTGGGGCAAGTGGACCCACTGGCGCATGAACCAGCAGCAGAACTCGCATATGGAGCTATCTGCAAGTACTGGCAGCTCTCTGGGCAAACCCGTGGTGTCCATGTGTACGTCCTACTACGATATCCAGAGCCAGAAGTCCGAGTTGGACATGGTCGTGGCGCGATTGGAGCGCCAGAACGACGATCTGACCAAGCAATTGAGTCAGTTGCGCTTTCATGAGAGCGAGTCTGTGACTGCGAATGCGCAGGTCACGGCCAAGATGCGCGCCATGCAGCAGCGTCATGAGATGGACATGCAGCGCCGTGAGACGCAGCTCCAGGACAAGATGGACGCCGTGCTCAAGGAATCCAACCGCATCGTGCACGACCACAAGCTTAAGAGCAAGCAGCTGGAGTCTCTGCGAGTGACATTCCGGCACCAGCTGCGTGAGCAGCAAGCGCTCGTGGAGCTGGCCGAAGCTCGTGCGATCGAAGCCGACAAGAAGAACCAGCAACAGCAGCAGCAGATGGAGCGCATGGAGCAGGAGCTGGCCCAGTACCAAGCTGAGATCAAGGTTCTGCGCAGTCAAACTATGAGTGAGGAGACGCTGGGCTCCCCGTTGTCTTCGTTGCACGGCCTCAACGCATCCTTTGCATCCACTTCGAGCGCCTCGACGTCCTCGCCAGTGGCTAACATTCGTGCATTGCAACCAGCCGGCCGACTGCCGTACGCTCAGTTTCTGGAGATCGAGGGCCTCCGAGAGTCCAGTCGCAAACATAGCGTCGTGGACTACGCCGAACGCTGGCGCGTCATGCTGCAGGACTCTCAAGACCAACACAAGCTGCCGCCGCCCGGTTTGTGAGCCCATTTATGTATGACCATCATTCCCATCTGCAATCTGATAACAATCATGCCTGGATTTCTGTTTTCAAGTGTCCTATTCTAAGTTCAGTTTCATGCACTAAATTAGGCACTCTCCATGATTGTGCCCCCGCCCCAATTGAAGCAAACGGAACGGACGCAGAAGCATGACAGCGTGCTCCAGTCTGCTGGCTGTGCCGCGTGCGCTCGTGTCGCAGAACAAGCGCCGCTTCCAGGAGGCCGGCTATGATCTGGACCTGTGCTACGTACATCCGCGTGTGATCGTCATGTGTACGTCGTCTGTCTCTGTGGCTCTTGGCCCGCACTTGCTTGACACACGCGTGACAGGCTTCCCTGCCGTCGGGATCGACGGGCTCTTCCGCAACCCAAGAGCAGAGATCGTGCGGCTCCTAGAAGAGCGCCACGCTGGCCACTACCACGTCTACAACTTCTGTGACGAGCGCAAACGCCAGTGAGCTATACTGTCCTGTCCAGCCTTAGGCAATAGGCGGAAGGATGCTCATGACTGGCTTGTTGCTGCTACTACAGATACCCCAAGAGCGTGTTCGATGGCCGAGCAAGCTGCTTTCCTATTGAAGACCACAACGTCCCAACGCTGCACCAAATGTACGACCTGTGCCATTGCCAAGCAAGACAAACCTCCAGCTCACGCTCTCTCTCTGTGGACACAGGGTCACGTTCTGTGAAAGCGCAGCTTCGTGGCTGCAAGCAGACGAGAAGAACGTCGTGGCGCTGCATTGCAAGGTGCTCATCTCTCCTTGATCTATGAGTGAGATGATGGAGATTTGACGCTCCCCTGCAGGCTGGCAAAGGTCGCGCTGGTATGATGTGCTGCATGCTGTTGCAGCGCATGGGCTTCGTTAGCTCCGCTGCGGATGCCATTGAGCAGTACAACCGCATGCGCGTGCGAGATATGCGCGGCCTGACAGTCACGAGCCAGAAGAAGTGGGTCCAGTACTACGAGAAGCTGCTGCATCGCCAGCGTCTGTCGCCTCCACCAGTCACAGCACTGTCCATCGTTGAGCCAACGCTTGTACTGAAGGAGCTGCTGCTTCAGAACACGCTCACAGCTGTCACGCCGCCAAGGCTGCGCCTCCGTGTCTACCAACTGGATCGCGATATAGCCACGAAGGTGACGAACGCAGTGTCGCTGTACTTTGGATGATCTCACTGACTGAAGAGATCTTCTTCTGTAGAAACTGGTGCATCAGGCCTTTGGCTATGAGCAGTTCTCACTGAACGAACCAGTCTGCGGCAGCGTTCTGCTGGAGTTTCGCACTCCTAAATGCGGCGCCTGCCTCCACACCAAGCACCTCAAGGTCTGGTTCAACACGCTGCTGCTCACGCCAGGTATACAACCTCCTTCCAAAGAGTGTTCATTGGGTTTTCTCTCATCCCAATTGCTTGCGCTAGACCCCAAGACCGGCCACGTGATTTTCCCTCGTAGCGACATGGATTGGGTCTCGCGCGATCGCAAGTTGCGCCGCTTCCCGGCCGCCATGGAGCTTGAGATGCATGTCGTTCCTCAATAGTCAAGAGGAACAAGGAATCTCTAGAGGGGAAATAAATTCAAAAGGATCATTTGGGCTTGAAGGGCACGGCTGAGAACGTGTCGCTGAAGCGCTTGAACTCGGGATGGTAGTCGAAGTTGTCCATGAGCACCTGGATGCCCTGCGCGTGTCGCAGCTTCGCGTCGTCGTACTGCATCTGCATGTTGTCGGTCATGTCCTTGTAGTTGTTCTCCAAAGGCTTGATCTTGCTGTCAAACAGCGCGATCCAGTCGTGAGATTCGCGAAGCTTGGCCAGCAGGTCCTGCTTGCGCTTGTTGAGCCGGAAGAGCTGCTCGTCATAGTCCTTCTTGCCCTTCTCATCGTCCTTAATCTCACGATCCAGCACTTCAATGCGCATTTGCACGGCTTCGAGCACGCCGCTGATGCCACTGGTCACGCGGTTCATCGCCCGAGAGTCCTTCGTAGACATGAGCTTCTTCTTGCTCGCTGGAGGGTACACGAGTCTAGGCAGCGAGCTCTTGGACGGAGTCGTCATGGTGCTGTTCCTAGTGAATCTGGCAATGGGCAAGCTGAGAAGAAGGCGAAGCACAAGAGCTCCTCTATAATTAGGCGAACGAGTCGCAGCAACCAGTCAAAGCAACGTTCATTTTTCATATTAACGACACCAACAACTCTACACTTATCTCAATTGAGCGCCTCCTGCATCCAACGACTGCTTAACTTTGCTTGCTCTAGTTTTACTTCTTCTCTATTCGCCACAAGCGTCGTAGCGATATCATCGTCACCGTGAAGCGTTGCTACCATGAGAGCCGTCATGGCTTCGGTGGGTCGGGCATTGACGTCCGCTTCAACCTCCAGAGCAGCTGCGTGATCTTGACGTGACTAGCTTGACAAGCGAGTATCGACGCCGTCCAGCCATTCGATCTGATTGACGTCCGCAAATGATCCAATAAAGAGCGAACAACATTGATTGAATATTGGCGGGTGCAACCGTCCATGTGCATTAACCACTTCAAACCGGAGGTTTTTTGCTTTTGCTATGTTGTATGTCGGCATAAGAACTATCTTCAGTTTTGTATGTGTGATGGTGGGGTAGGGATTGGTTATGTCATTTTTATGCTATAACTGTCCACTTTCTGAGCTGCCCCAGACTCTCACTTCTGTAAAAAGTGGTACTAAATTCTTAAGGTGACCCAATAAAAAAGGTGAATAAGTCACCATAAGACCTACAACATGTCAATAATAAACCTAACCTTTACAGCAAACATAGAGTTTTTTTCGAAAATTTGGAAATGCGCTCGGAAAAAGAAATGAAAGCGAGTAGACAATACAAAAATCAATACAATGTGAACGCGATCACTTGATGATCAGAATAAGTTGTATTACTGCACTTGATTATTACTGTGATGAAATGCAGGTTGATCGCACGTATTATGTTGTATAAGTTCAGCATTGCTATGTTGTACATATTCATCAAACGATGCACATGCAATTTCAGCTGACCCGACTTTTCTTTCTTGGCGAAGGCGATGCACTTCCTTCTTTGCGCACTCGAATCTTTGGCTGCAAGTGCTTTGGAATTTGAGCTCCATTCTGGAACGCTTTATGCCATATGTACCAGCACGTCCGAAGCACCCCGCGAATCTTTTGCTGGGGCTTGGTGCAGAGGAAGATAGGTCCATGCTCGTTGCATCCGTCGCAGAAGAATGTAGTTGAGGCTCCACGTTTTTTTCTTCTACCTCCTTATAAAGCGAGCATACTTTGCAGGTATGTTGGCGGCGCTTGAAGGAATATCATGCAAAACGCGGCTCCAAGCCGTTGACGCAGTCAAGTTCCTCAAGAAGTCGCACTTAGATCTTTGTCATCTTACTGAGAGCGATATGTTCGAAGATAACACATCCACTCCTGCAGCCTCGGCTGAAGAAGCGCCAGCATCGGTAAAGCCCACGATCATCATATCGCCCAGGTTATTGATTTGTGGCGCGACAACTCCGGCCAGTTGTGCACAATATAACTGTTCATAATTGCCATGTCTACAAACAAGTCCCAGAAACAGAGACTTGTAGTATTTTCGAAACGTGATCGCCCTCTGGATCGAATAGCGCTGAAGGCGGAGTTGGTCATGAACGTCAACTCCGCCCATATAACGGTGATAATCTTTGATAACTCTTGGGCATGCAATCTCGTTCCGCTCTCCACTCTTCTCCCGCCGCAACACACAATCAAGCTCTGTGTTGCCGCCAACACAGAGAAAGTAGACGGGCTTGCTATCCCACCACATGATTGCAGACATTTTAGGGATTTCTATAGACTCTGAGATTTTGCACGTGCCTCTGGTAATTGTGCGCGGTCTTGATTTTCGTGTTTCAATGATTCGCTTACAACAACCCAAAGACTCGTCATAATAGTTCCAATTCTGAAAAAAACCATCAATAGCAACTGGATCGCCAAAGAAACTGATGTGTAGAAGCGATCGATCACCAAAAGCCGCATTCCATTCGGCTTCCCATTTCCAAACACAGCTCTCAAGTTCCTGATTACAGCCGCTGGTCCTGTCTTCGTGTCGACCGTGCTAGAATCGCTTGCGTTCTGCTTCTTGCCGCAATAGATTTCAAATCTGAATATATACAACATAAGAATGTGTCAGTGAGGTGTATATGTACAACATAAGGAGCTAGCTGATATGTACCTGATGCAGTAAGCTGAACGCGCACTGCAGAGCATGAAAGAGCTTCGTCCCCCATTTATGTGGTTTATCTTTCATGTAAACCCGCATTTTGTTGAATGAGGAGCGCGAGGGAAGCATTGCCTCGTCGAACGAGAGCTCAGAGGGAGGGACGTAACCACGGAGAAAAATCTGCTGAAGAACGTGTACTACTTTTCTTGTCTTCCAGGCACGATCTGTTCTTGCTCGTGGATCACCATTGTCACAAAAATGGAGGTTTCGGCAAATATCCATAAAGCGATCGCGTTTCTCTCTATTTGGCGCAACTGTGCGCGCGATGAGAAGTCCAATAAAAATACAGAGTTCGTGAGGCACAATTGGCTTCATCGACTGGAGCCGCTGGTGAATATCACGTTTCGACTTGATTGGTGTTGTGGAATTGTTGTTCTTGTTCTCTTTGGAACGCTCATAGTACACATTGACACGGGGCCCCAGCATTTCCTTATGGTACTCATTGCTGTACGAGGCGATAAATTGCCACAGTGCAACTGGCATATAGAAGAAGAAGAGCGCCAGCGGCCATGCTCTACACTTTTTTGCAGCTTCAGATGGACCAGAGTAGGAATCAATCAGCCCCGGGTAGTCGCCACTTGTACCAATGGGAACGTACGGCTGCTGCATGTACTCGTGAACATTGGGTTCTGTTTGTTCAGTCCATCCTGAAGTTGCCATACCACGGAGGAAATCCGAATCAACCATCTTTTCAAGACCATCGCTCGAAATTGTCGAAAAATAGTTGTCATTGATGGCCAACTCTACTTCAGACTCAAGCTTTTCATCAGATGCTTCAGTGTCATTACTTCCTTCTGAATCATGTGCAGGCTCCTCATTGTCATCTTTTTCTGGTTCATCACCCGAATTCAATGCGCCAAAATCATGTTCATTTTCATTGGGATCAACTTCATTCAACTCATCTTCTAAATCACTGAGAATGTCATGATCGACAGGTACCTGTAATGTTGTACACGAACAGCTTATCAATACCGGCATATGTTGTATATAGTCAGCAATGGAGAGACGCATACCTTTAACTGCTGATGTAGCAATTGCGTCCGTGTTACGACCTCCATCAGTGCTGCAATCGTCGCGGTCTTCATCATCCTCTTCATGCTGCTCTTCTTCTTCGCTCGACTCTTCAGCATCATTGGCACTGTGGCCGGCGCCCTGATCGAGAATCTCCAGAAGTTCGCTGGAGCTGTATTCGTGCTCCCCATCCGAAAGCGAATCGTGATTGTTGTTTGAAGCGGAACTGTCATCCTCAGATAGGTGTATCGATCCGCACAGATCCAGGTATTAATTGATGTGAGGGCGAGTCAGTAACGTGAATACATATAGCATAGCTAGGTCAGAGATATACAACTTTTCGCGTTTGCGAAATCGGATCAGCGGTTGCATTAGCCATTCCAGCAGAGTATGCGTCGCCGCTTTCATCATCATCTTGTTTCTGCTCCCCACTCTCTTCATGAACGCTACTGAACTCCAATCTTCGCTGCAACGACTCAACCCTTTCATCATTCACAGTAATCGCATTGCGTCGACTTTGCTCTGCTCATTTCAATGAAAATTGTCAGACTTGAATCCATCGCCACGCAATTTATGCAGAGACTCGTAGACTTACCATCAGCGAAGTGCTTCATCAAGGCCTCTTCTCCTAAGAAAAAGTCAACGCCATATGTCCCACTTATATTACCGTTCGGGGGTACATAACGCCATAGGGTTCCGACTCCCCTAGCAGATGGAGGCTTGCATTGCCACCCGCTCGCCTTGAGTTCTCTCCATGCAGCCGCGAATCTTGCCGGGCCGCTTGCTGCCGCTGATTTCCCGGCCCGGCCGCTGCGACCATTTATCTCTGATGCTGGGGGGGGGCGAATGGTTGAGAGAACAAAGAATGCTTGCGTTGACTGCAAAACTTTATTGGCTAATCGCCACACTTTATATTTCAAATTTCTCAAAAAATAGAGTGGACTCCACCAACAGTGGTACATGAACAAGGACCGGACATAACATAGGGTTAGTTTATGTTGCTGTTTGTATGTAAAGAGACGCTCCCATACTTTTTTCTAGATTACTTTCTCTTATGTTGTATATACGACATAAGAGAAAACCCAATGTTGTAGATATACAACGTCCGGTTTGAAGTTAAATAATATCAGATATTAATCCAAGAAAAGCCGGATATTTAAAGCACCATTTTCTATTCCGAAAAAGCAGGCGATTTTTTTCACAGGGTCGTTTTGTTTTGACCAACATTATGCAGTAATCTATGAGGGTTCTAGTCATCGCTTATCGATTATAAAGTCCAATTAGTGCTTTAGGTGCAAGCGAAAAAGACTCAATTATGACAGATAATTCATAATTTTTGCTATGGCGCCTAAGCGGACATCACCTCAGACGTCAGTTAGCATTGCATTTTCTTTCTTGATGTTCGTTTTGTATGGGTCCACGTGCCCAAACAGCACCCTTCCCTTAGCTTTCGCTTCTGAAACGGCGTATATACGAAGCGATGACACCAACATCCAAATACTGCTCTCGAGTTTGAAATGTTTGGTGCAAGTTGGAGAGTGTATTTGTCTCCATTAACCGCTATGTTACGTTCACTTTCTTCGGAATCTGTATGCATTCTAGAACGTGTAATCTGGATCATTCTGGACAATTCGTCATGGTTCCAATGCTCACCTTGCCCTGTCACTTATAGTCTTTTGGTACTTGGACTTAATCGGGCCACCATTCATCATGAGAAGTACACCTGACACTGATCTGCGATCATCTAGGTCACTTCCCCAATCGGCATCGCTGAACGCGATGATTTGATTCGGCTTTCCTTGATTTCGGTAGTGCAGTCCACACCCACTTGTTGTCTTTAGATATCGCAGCACCCTGACGGCGGCTTTCCAATGCTTTGGTCCTGGATTGGCAGAAAATCTGCCAAGCTGGCTTACTGTAAAAACCACATCTGGCCTTGTACAAGTGGCGACATAAATCAGTCGTTCAATCAACTGGCGGTATGGCGTGCGCTTCATGACTTCTTCTTCTGCTTCGGGTTGAGGAGCGTCCGCACTTGATAGCCTCAATCCTGGCTCGCACGAGTTCTCAGTCGTTCGGGCATTCGTTGATTGAATTGTGCAGCCGTTTGCAGAATATACTGCTCTTGACTGATGTGCATCTCGCGTTTCACTAGATCGTACTTAATCTCCATGCCTAGCAGGTGCTTCACAATACCAACATCCTTGATCTTAAATCGTTGTGCGATCTTCTTTTTCACAAACCGTACGCTTGCTGCCGATTCGCAGCGACGATCATGTCGTGCACACGTAAATCCATCCATTGCTGCTATTCCTTTTCTGAATACAACAATCTCCGCCACAAGCAATAAATCCCATGCCTAATAGCGCCTTGTGGATGGTTTTGTTCCACGCATTTGCAGCCTGTTTTAATCCTTACAGTGCCTTGTTCAACTTGAGCACGACGTTCTTCTTCATTTTCATTCCCTTTGGTATCTCGATATGCACTTCTTCGTCAAGTTGTTCAATTACATAGCCGAGGGCACTACAGATTGAGAGAATCATACGAATCGAGTTCATGTTCGCTACTGCGGCTTAAGTCTCGAAGAAGTCAATACCAAAGTTTTTGAGAAACCCCAGAGCTACTAAACGCGCTTTAAATCGAATGACTTCTCCGCGCTCATTACGCTTCCTCGCAAATATCCAATTGGTTCCAATTGTTTCATCTCGGACTTGCGCTCCACTATTGACCACGTGTGATTGCGTTTATAAGGGCATCGAATTCACTAGAAATGGCTTCGATCCACTGTTGGCTGTCCGCTCCATTTACTGCTTCATCATACAATTGTGGAATCTCATTTGCAACCATAGCAGTTTCAGCAATAAAACGCTGTATCACTGCCGATACGTGATCTCTTCGATGGTTGCTCATCATCTTCACTCCCACTGGTTTCGCGTCCTCCGTCATACAGCACAATACTGTTGTCTTGCTCTTGATTTACGTCGCATCTTCAATCGTCAGGGTTCTTGGTTGTTTAGGTGCTGTTGGTCTTTCATTCGTGCTGGTAAGATTGTGTGCATCGTGACCATCAGCAAGAAATTGGGGTTGATACTGTTCTCTAGACCGTCTTGCAGCAGCTGGATGAAAACCTTCGCGTCACTTGATATCGGTGCATTCAACTCAAATCTATGCAGATTATCCACAACGCGTCTTTGGTTGCTCACTGCATCACTGTAGTTCTTGCGTAGGTTGTATTCCTCTCAGACGCTGCTTCAATTGCGTCGTTTACTGGGACTTTCCTTCTCTTCGTCGGCATCAATTCCACGTCACTGTTAGCGTCCACTTCAGTCATTTCGATGTCTTCGTGTTCAGCAGCTTTAAGTCTCTCAACATCGTCATTGTCATTCGTATTAACAATCTTGATTGGTAGTTCTGCACGATCAATTGCATTATCATAAATTCCTCCGACCTCGCGCTTATCAAGGGTAATTTAGCGACTCGTCTTCACTGGTTCGTTTCGAGATCAAGTACTTTGTATCCTTTTGTGCCATTCATAGAACCCAAGAGCATACACTTAAAGCTCTTCGCGTCGAATTTGATTCGCTTGCAGTCGTCGATATGTGCATATCCCAGTGGGCCAGACACGCGCAAGTGATCCAGTCTTGGCTTCGTCTGAAAGCACAACTCAAAAGGAGTTATGTTGCTCAGCTTGCTGTTTGTTGTTCGGTTGATCAGGTATACAGCTGTATTCACAGCCTCCGCCCACCATTGCTTTGGCAACACTTGCAATGCATCATGCTTCGGGCTTTGTCGACGATGGTTCTGTTCATGCGTTCCGCAACGCCATTTTGTTGTGGATTGTATGGCACCGTCGTTTGGTGAATAATGCCGCTGTTGCCGCAGATCTCCGCAAAGCGCTTGTTCTTATATTCGCCACCATTATCAGTCCGAATGCGCTTGATGTGAGCATTACATTGCTTCTCCATCAGCAACTTGTATTCATTAAATCGTGCTGGTACTTCGCTCTTGGCCTTCAAGAAATACACAGTAACGAAACCAGAATAATCATCAACAAACGTCGAAATGTATCTGAAACCTCCCGCTGACTTGTTTTCCATCGGTCCAACGACATCAGAATGTACTAGTTGTAAGGAATTTGTTGTCTTCGTCGTAGACGTCTTGGGAAAGCTTGCGACAGTCATTATTCTTTTTAAACATCTTCCACAGAGGTCACTGTCAGCACATCGCTTCATATTGGGTAATCCTGTTGTCGCTGCTTGCGTTTTCACATAGTTGGCAACGCTTGTATGGCGTAATCGCGCATGCCACATATCCCATTCGCTTCCTTGTTCCACATGCGCGACCAACATTGCATGTTCATGCTCCACATTCAGGGTATACATGTTGCCATAACGCTTGGCGGTATTCAGCAACTCGTTGCTTTTCCAGATCGAGCAGTGCATTAGTCCAAAGCGCAGCTCTAAGCCGTGCTGAGTGATCTTGGGTACATATAGGAGGCATCTATCCAGACTTGGAATGTACAGCGTATCCATAATCTTCACCATTATGCCGTTTCCACATCGAAATCGTACACTTCCTCTGCCAATTGCCTTTAATACAGCGCCATCAGCGATTTTCACTCAACTGGTTGACTCAGATGTTTGTAGTCGTAGAAATCGTCCTGCGTTGGTGTCATATGCGAAGAAGCTCCGCTGTCCAATAGCCATCCGTCGTAAAGGTCATTTCTGGCTTTGAACGCCGTCTCGCTGTCATTGATACCACTTTTTGATGATCGCGGGCAGTCTTGACGCTTGTGCCCGAACTGGTGGCACCGAGAGCACTTGCCACGGCACTCATTCGTCTTCGGCTGCTTCTTTTCAGACGATTGAGCTCTGAAGTACCCCTTTTTGCCGTGTTGCTTTACTCGAAATGCTCCTTCCAAAGTTTCCTTGTTTCGCATCTTTTCATGCGCTTTCAACAGCTTTTCTTTGATATCGAGCAGTGATGTGATTGGCGCATTTTCAATAATCGAAACAATCGTGTCGTAATCCTCAAGTAGACTGCCTAGCAGGATCGTCATCCTGCGAGCTTCGTCCATCACATCGCCCACTGCTTCTATGCTTATTACAAGCTCGTCGAATCTATCCGAGTGGCTTGACATGCTAGCGCCTTCTTCCATCTTGAATTCGTGGAGGCGCCGCGCCAGCTTTGCTTGTTGTAGAACTCGCGTAGTGTGTCTTATAATTGCTTTGCCGTGCATGCTTGTCGGATCTTGGACTGGTGCTCAACTTGAATGCCTTGCGCAATAATGGCATACGCCTTCTTCTCCATTCCTCCGTCACCTCAGCCTCTTTCTTCGTGCACTCAATGTGCCCCAGCAGGCCTTTCCGCGCAAGAGTCATTCTCATATTGAATTCCCAGTGGTAGTAGTTGTCGTTCCCGAGTATGTCTTCCGGTCGCTTCATGGTCGATCAGTCCTCGATTCAATACTGGCGAGAGCTTGGGCTCGTAACCTGATAGGTTTGGTGCATGTTGGAGAGTGTATTTGTCTCCATTAACCGCTATGCGGCGTTCACTTTCTTCTCGAATCTGTCTGCATTCTATAACGTGTAATCTGGATCATTCTGGACAATTCGTCATGGTTCCAATACTTACCTTCCCCTGTCTCTTGCAGCCATCGTGAGTGACGTCAGTGCAACTCTAACAGAGTTTCTAACGCGCCGGGTCATTGTCGAATGTTCACGTGGGAGCTATTGTCGAAGTGCTCAACTCGACCTCCACTCTTTTATGAACTTGTGAATTATGGTCTCTCTATTAACTTATCGGGCACAACATACAGTATTTATGTGACTTTGATGGGTGCATGATTTACACCCTGTTGGATTATCTGCATGCGCAAAAAACCTTCGAGCATTGTTCCAGCTTAACAGTTTGCCACACGCAATGAGGAGGGTTTTGTTGATTCTCGGCAATACAGGAACTGGGAAGAGCACGATTCTCAATGGTCATGCTTAATCGCCATTATTTAAGACGGGGGACGTGTGGCAAAGTCATTTGAAGAGCATTGGAGTGTATTCAAGGAATGATTTATGTCCGAATGGATTGTTGTTTCTGCTTGCGGTTCACAGAGTGAACTCTTTTGACTGTCACATGCAGGGATATGCAGGACATGCAAATACTCGCGTCATCAGTGGGCGCATGGCTCCAAGATCTGAATCAGCGGGTCATTGGGCCGGCCAGCAGCGGGTTAGACTGAGAGTTCTGAAGCAGGCTTCAGAACCCGGCCCACACTACAGTTCTCCCCAAGCTTGCTTCAGCGCGAGATGACCACACGCGACGCTTGCTGTTGGCTGGTCGGCGCTTGTATCGCGGACTTCACTTCGCTGGTTTCGCGTGTGACGTTGATGACTCTTGTGGTGTTATCGTTGACTCGCAGACTTTTTCAGTTGTGGCCGGTCTTTTGACATTGAGTGTGGTCCAGCGTTCAGAGAGGCGCACGTCTTTCTGTCTGTCCACGTACTCCGCGACAAGTGTCTTGATTTCACTGTTGAGAGCCGTGAATGGCTCGCACGAGTCTTCAACGTCTTGAAACCGACGCCAGCTGACAAAGAGCTCGAAGTCATCAATCAGGTCGTTCCAGCGGTGATCTTTTAATTACTCTACTGCGAGGACGATGCCTTGACGGCGTTATTGGAAGCAACATCGTCCACCTTGATACACTCCAGTATTAACGGCTACTACTGGCTCATGGCGCCGATGTGAACGTGGTGCCAAGTCTGCCAAGACCGTGCTGATGAAAGCTACTTATCACGGCGATGGCGAGATCGTCCGACTTTTCATGGACCACAATGCGGATATAAACGCTCGTGCATCGCCCTCGGAGACAGCGCTCACGGTGGCGGCCAAATTTGGGAGTGATGACATCGTGAGAATGCTTCTTCGTCACCCAGAACGCGATTTGAGACTTTTCAGCGTTACTGGGCTGAAGGAAGCTGTGCAGAATCAGCATATTGAAGTCGTGCAAGAACTACAATTGCACCCAGCAGTACTAACCACAACGACAGCGACGTGGTCGAGATTGCAAGAGAATCGGGCAACGAGGAGATTATGCAGAGGCAAGCACCAACTATTCACGAGCTTCTTCGCATCGAAATGAGATGATTAACTGCGGTTTGCAGACGCCTGGATCCAGTATTGATGAAGAAACCAGAAGGCTTCTTCGGAGGCTGTCAGAGAAGGAAAACTACCGGACATCATCAAAATACTGACGACGCATTCGAAAGCCATCGAGGATGTGGACGAGTTCGGCAACACGCCGCTGCTGCTAGCTGCCATCCACAGTCAAGTCGACGTTGTTCGTTTTCTGCTGCTATTTCAAGCCAATGCCAAAGTCACGGATATGAGAGGGGGGACGTCATTGATGGTCGCAGCACGACATGGACGCTCGATTGACCTCGCTCGTTCTCTGTAGGATGGCGGAGCCAAAGTGAATGCGACCAAGCCACGTCTCTGATGCTTGCTTTCAAGAGTGGGCATCTAGAGATTTTGTGTCTTCTATTGGAGAAAGGGGCTTGTGTGAATGCCAGATCCAAAGACGCGATGACAGCTCTCTTGGTGGCGGCCACGACAGTGTGGTTGCCGCACTTCTGGCTAAGAAAGCAGCATCTGATGCGGTCAGCGGAGAAGGATTAAATGCGTTAGATATGGCCAAGCAAGGGAGTCATGACAAAATTGTGTGCCTGCTCGCTCTGATCAGCGAGGACATGTGAGTCTAAGCTCAGATGCTGAAAGCTGTGGGCTGGAATGGATTTATATTGATACAGTGCTTCTGTCGTATGGTTCGTAATTTAGTTAGGGTGCAGTAGTCGAAATCAAGAATTTAAAACGCTCCAGGTCTCACATATATTAATGGATATGTGGCACGCTCCAGATTGCTGAATGCGTTTCCCACAATCGGCACACAAGAAATCATCTAACCGTTCTCAGATGCACATTCTCCGCAAAATGACAAAAGATGATGCGACTTTCATTTTTTCGGTGGTCGCACAAATATATTAGGGAAAATTGCAATAGGTGACTCAAATCAAATATTACAGCAAAAGGTGACTCAAAACAGTTATATTCCTGGTACGTAACGCGCACAGTGCAGGCACATCACAAGCAGAAATGGAGGGCCGGAGCTATCAGCGCGGCAGTGGCGCACACATGCAGCAGCTTCGGGATCAGCGATGGAGTACGGGAAAGGGAGCTGTGGATGCAATCAAGGCGTACGCTACTGCCCCCGGCAAGAGTGCTGTTGTACCTAAGAGGCGGGACATTCAGACACATCACCTGTACAGCCGGAATGCTCGTGGTTCGTGAACGTGTCCAAACCCGGCGCAAAGGGCAGCAAAACTATTGGCATATCACAACGACCCTCAGCTCAGGCTAGTGCATGAACTGAGGGTCTTGAAGAGCGAGCCAAAAGGAGGAAGTCAGTAGCTGCATTGACCACAGCATTTAGAGCAATCGAGAAAGAACGTACCTTGTTGATGCGGAGAATTAACGAGCACAGCTCGCGACAACCCGCTTCCCTTGCGGTCCCTCAATTGACACAAGCGGAATCGATCGCTGGGCCACCCCGATCCATCACCCAGATACGAACTGCTTGAGCCGTCAACATCAGAACTGATTTAATGTCGCGAGTCACATATCAATGGATTATAAAAATATTACTGTTTTGAGTCACTTTTGCTGTAATATTTGATTTGAGTCACCTATTGCAATTTTCCCAATATATTATCTAATGACCTGAATAGATCTATGCTTTAAGCAACCTTACCGTGTATTGAAATAAATGATGTGTAAGATTAGTTGCATAGCCAGGACGTCATCATCGAATCGAGGTTTTTAGCAAACATTCCTTCTTTCGCATAAGGTTTTTACCAGTTACCGTCATTCCTGCTCGATAGGTTTTTTATCTTTAGTCGAAGCACCACCAGATGAGTGTGTTCATTCCAGTATCAACAGCATGAGTCAGCGGTCCAGCGTCGCACGCAGCAGCTCCCCGGAGGCCGTCGTTCCGTCCCCAGCGGCCGCCACGGAGGAAGCCAAGCCCGGTCTCTTCGAGCGCATGTACCTCGTGGCCACGGGCAAGATGCCCATCGACCACGTGGCGCTGTGCCTCAAGGCGTCTCTAGGCACGAACGTCACGATCGTGATCGTCATGTCCAGTGTGGCCATCGCCAGCCACTCGTTGGCGCTCATCTCGGCGCTCGTGGAGAATATGGTGGACCTGTTCGTACAGGGACTGCTCTGGTACGCCGGCACGCGGTCTGGCAAGAAGCAGGACTATGCCAAGTACCCGGCCGGCACGTCGCGCTTTGAGCCCGTGGCCATCATTATCGCGGCCAGTGTCATGGCGCTCGTCTCGGTCATGTTCATCCAAGAGTCCATCACAAAGCTCATCCACGGCTTCCGAGATGACGAGCCCAGCGCCCCGACGCTCACGGCGGAGGCCATCGTGATCAGTTGCACAGCCGTGGTGGTCAAGATCGGCCTCGTGTTCTACTCGCGCTGGGTACTCAAGTCCATGTTCTCCGTGGCAGTAGACGCTATTCAGCAGGACAACATCAACGACACGGTCAGCAACGCCTTCGCCATCATCGCGTACATCGTGTCGTCCGTCAAGCCCAGTCTCTGGTACGTCGATCCGGCCGGCGCCATCCTGATCTTCCTCTGCATCATGTTCGCCTGGGGCAAAATGGCGCGCGAGCAGATCCAGCAGCTCGTGGGCGTCTGCGCCAGCGAGGAGTTCATGGACGAGGTCAAGGAGCTCTGCAGCCAGCACCACGAGCTGCTTACGCTCGACATCATGCGCGCCTACCACTTCGGCTCCAACTACCTCGTGGAGCTTGAGGTCGTCGTGCCGGCCGATATGTCGGTCAAGGAGGCCCACGACATCGCGCTGCAGCTGCAGTTCAAGGTTGAGCAGCTCTCGGACGTCGAGCGCGCGTTCGTGCACGTGGACTACAAGACGCGGGACTACGACGAGCACGTGGTTTCTCGTGAGGAGGACGCGCTGCTGGTGTACGCTGGTCTGACTGCCATCAAGGCCCCCGTGGCGCCAGAACAGTACGCTGCTGTGCCGACAGAAGAGCTGCATCCGACTGAGAACGTATTTTTCGCTCTGGATGTGGACCTTCCGACCACGCCAGCGCATCTCGCTGAGCCTGAAGGCACCTTTCGAGAACTAAAGGAGTAAACGAGAGAGACGACGTGCAACATTGCGAGCGCTTCGCTATTCGAAATTGTATATGTGGTAAAATGGAAAACAGCACTGAGAGATGCAAGTATCTGATCTAAAGGTATAATTTGGGATGGCAACAGGCGTGAAGTCTACCGGTATCTTGACGTTCTTGAATGGGATACACAAGCCATCTACGACAATAATGAGGGCTGGACATTTGTTCGTGCTGTGTTATCGTTCAGGTCTAATCGAAAGTTAGCGGCACAATTAAGTGGATATGATCGGGCTGAATGCGCTCATGATGCCAGCGATGTTTAACTGCACTGAGGCTGTATTGACACCCATGAATGGAAACACCACTGGTGTCTCTTCTATTACGTATCAGATCTTGGGTCACAACATTCGCCGATCTTCAAGAATTGCCGAACGAACTACAATGGGTGGTTACTTGCCGCGAATTGTAGCGGTGCTCAATTTTGTAGTCCCCTTTGTGATTGTTTTTTCAGCCAGCCAAAAGAATTCTCGCAACCGCACTGTGCTAGCCTCAGTCAATTTCGTTAAATTGGATTTGACAGCGAATCTATTTTCTGTCTACTGGTGTGTGCTTTGGACATGGCGTTCGGTCGAATCATCGGACTGCATGCAGGTTATGAGGTGGGAAAGCAGCGAAACGCTTCTCTCATGCATCTCATGCAGCCTTGAGAAATCCTGTCCATATTGTGATAACTTGCTGAGTTGCTCTAGAAGCATGGGGCGAACGTGAACCGGCCGTAGCAAGTTTTTACAACTCAGCATTGGATCGTGTTGAAGCTGATGCGATCCTTCGCGTTCTTTTAAAGTATGGCGCTGCCACATATATATATGTTGTTTGGGGCAAGATAGTGCTTGTTCAGGCCGCGTTTGGACCCCACCATGTATAACTATGCAGCTATTGCACGCCAATTATTACGCTTTGGAGGTTTGATGGACGTTATGGAGGACAAAAGCTATATTCCCCATGATGTTGCGATGCGAGGCAACACACATGTCGTGCAGAAGTTGCTTTGATCATGATGTGGATGTAAATTTGTGAACAGAGAAGGCGGATGGACTGTGTGTGCTTGGAAATGAGCATGACCAAACTGCATCTGTCCAGCTGTTACTTGGACGTTAGAGATGCAAACGGTAAAAACACCGCCGTAGAGAAATCTGAGTCAGACTCAGATCTCGTGTCGGTGGATATTAACAACAGACCAACTGTGAACAAAGTCGAAAACCCTCACTCGTATGACACCAATAGAACGCATTTATTAGTGAAATTACTTGATTTTTGGCGCATATGTTAAGAAGGGGAGAAACTAGGGAGCTCCAACTTAGCTCCCTAAGTTGGAGCTCCCTAGTTTCTCTCCCGCTTAGGGAGCTCCAACTAACTAGGGATAGGGCGTTACTAATCAGAGAGGTGAACGAATAGTCAATGAACGCTCATCGCGTCTTACGTGCACAATGTGAAGTAGAAGGAGTTCAACACACTTACTGGTGGGCGGCGCTTTGGCCCACGTTAGTCCACAGCCAACCATCGGCCAAAGCGCCGCACACCAGTTGCCATTTCATAAATGCCTCCCAAAGGCAAAAAAGACCATCCTAAAGGCAGCAAGGCTGAGGCTACAAAGGCCAGCACAGCTAAGGCGAGGCCAAGAGTAATTCGATGCACAAAATGCAAAGAAACATTCTCTACAGCCTATAGTCTAAAGCGCCACGTCAAGCGCAAGAATCTTTGTGGCAAGAAGTCTGTTGCACAGCGCGAGGCACTTCGTAAGGAGAAACGAAAGTTGCACAACAGAACTTATTATTGTCGCAAGAAGTGGGGTATTTCCCTCACTAGCTTGATATTCTACTATCGAAAATCCCAAAAAACATTAGTACGTAAGTATGAACTAGTTAGTTAATCAAAGGAAGCTAACAAACTAATATATTGCTTTTCTACTAAGATGAATTTGTTGTTTACTAGCCCTTTATTTCTTAATGTAAGGAGTGTTTGTAGAACGCTGAAGAAATGAATCCTAATGAAATAAACTGTGGAAACATATAAATTCGGTATATTTTTCTAGCACACATAGCTGTCTTAATACATACCAGAATCGATCTTAAAGACACTATTTCCTCTCTCACATCCCTGTTTAATATCTTAAAGCACACAAACCGATCTTAATCACAGGGAATATATTATTTAGGCCCAAACTCTCTGAAAATGGATGACAAATCTGTCGAAATCGAATAATAATAAAATATTGTAGCTATATATCCTAAAGTTTGGCGTATTATTTAAGCATAGGAACGGGACACATAACCACAAATCCGACCGTAAGATCGCAAGCTCATATTTTGGAGCCAATTCGCTTGATGATCGTCCCGAACTACTTCAGCGAGTTGCTGATATGGTCAATTCGCAAGCTCAACCGAAGCAGATCACGGCTTTCCTCTCCGATAATCTCCGTAAGTGGATATGCCTTTGTACAGCAATGCATGTGTGCTTCTCATTTGAATTGTGATTGTAGAGAGATATGTGACTTCTCAGCACGCGTGAAATATATTCCAGCGTCTGCAGGGGAACGACCCAACTGAGAAGATACTAAATGAAATGCTTCACATGCTTGTGCAGAACGATGAAAATGACGTCTTGCTTATTCAAGATCAGTTTTCGATTACATCTGGGATTGTGATCCAGACTTCATTCCAAAAAAACTCTCGCGAGTGGGGCGAATGCCTCGTGATGGATTGGACCCATGGAACCAACAACCTGGGTTGCCATTTAGGTAAGTGCTCCTAAAGCTATTGCTGCGCCAATATAATATGGCACCATTAACGCTATGCGCACCTTTAATGATTTATTATATCCAGGCAGCCTATTGGTAACGAGTCCAACTGGACACGGAATTCCTGTTGTAGACTTTATCTCCCTTGATGAGAAAGCGATCTCTATGATCGAGATACTCAAATTTTTCAAGGCTAAGAACACCGGGTGGAAAGACATCAAAACAGTCATAATCGACAAAGATTTTGTAGAGTGGAACGCTCTCACGACACGCTTCCCCGACGCCAAAGTTCTGTTGTTTCAGTACCATGCAATATCTTATTGGCGAAAGCTCCTTCACCGTCGAAAGTATGATTTGCGAATTGCCGAGCGAGATTTGCTAGAATCAATGTTTGTCCGAACTTCCACATCTTGTACAGCTTGGCGGCGTCGTGAGGAGCGATTTCGGAGGGGTCCACACTAGTAAAGCGCGAGTTATTGTCGCCATACAGGCCATTGTATTCCGTCGTGTTGCTTCCAAATTCGAGTTCCACGTCCTTCCAAAACGCCTAATCGCTGTGTGTAGAACGCGTATCGAGATCAGCGCGAGTAGCTAGGTCCTCGGATCGTGATAGGTGCTCTGCAAACAGATTCGAGAATAGCACGTTGAGCAATCGGAAGCTGGAGTTGGATGTGCCACGGAGATGCATCGGAAGCTGGTTCTCCTTGTCGACAGCTGCCTCAATAGGTTGCCGCTCCTCCTCATCGTTCTCCCGAAGCCAGCTCACTCGGGCTTCCTTCTCGCCAACGCGCGAGCGAGGGATCTACTTCTTGCGCTGTGTGCACTCCTTGCGCAATTGATCTATGTTCCACTGGGATGAGTCATTAGACGTCGGCTGGGGGACTTTGCCTGGTTTCTTCACTGTCCAGTTCATAACGCACTCTGATGGCGGCGCTGATGCTGATAGAAGAGGACTTTGCGGCGCATCATGATCCGAGAGATCGCCGATCACGTTCGTTGCCTTGGAGGTTGGCTTTTGATGGTGGTCCTTGGCTTTGGCGCCGTTTCCTTTTGATCCAAAATACCGGGACCTCTCTATTGCCGCGACAAATTTCATCATAGATGATGGATGACGAAATTTGTCGCGGCAATAGAGAGGTTTCGCAACGCGTTCTTTATCTTTATCTTCGAATAAACCTTCTAAAATTAATACATAGGGTCAGGGGTATTCGAAGATAAAGAGACAATTCGGGTGATTGGCTTATGGCTGATGATTGGCTCTTTGTCTTTAGAAAAAAGATTACAGTGGCAGACAAATTCAAGCAAAAGCGTCTTTTACGGTAGTCGAGTAAATAGACTGCCGTGAATGTGGCCCGAATGTTATCTGAGTTCAATATGATTGCACAAGATGGCTTTTTCGCTCGCCCCTCGCACAACACCACTTTGTCATGCAACACCACTTTTACCTCGTTGCATCCCATGCCTCCCATGCCTCCCCGCGTTCACCTCGAACGGCAAGTCAACAACCGCTTCGCGGAGGAGAACAAGATCGTTGTTCTCCGTGACGTTTCGACGTCCTCTATGCTGATGGTTTCCGAGAGCTAGCACGTAAAACCTGCCTAAACAGATTAATTAATGGTTTTGGATTTAATCGTCTTATCAGGGACCTCTCAAATGCATTATACTAGTGTGGTTAACGGGCATATCATAAAACAAAGGTTTTTCTGTGAAATGTCCTTTTGTGAGATTTTATCTTTTCTTTACCCTCAGGCAATAATCTTGTTGTAAAGATGAAGAACGTATTGCGAAACCTCTCTAATGGCAGATCCTCCCCTAACGAAACGAATGTCATGTTGCCATGATAACCTGACGACATGGCAAGGCAGTTCGTTAGGGTCCACCCTCAGTGACGGATACTTTCGATAGTCGCCAGTTAACCAGCTTCGCTGGAAAATGGAAGAAGATGGCGTGACCGACGATATTATTCTTGCTGAGATTGATCGAATCCTCTCTACCGTCAAGAACGATATGCTGCCTGACATAAGCAAGCTGTTCAAGAGCAAGCTCCACAAGAATCTTAAAGAAAGAGATGTGCACGAGCGTGTTCTGCAGTATTCAAGCGATGCTACGTCATCATTGAAGAAAATGGCCTCAGTCGGTGCTTTGAGATATCCCACGGAGCTGCGTGAAGCTGTGGAAAGCGGCATTCGCTACCAACGACCAGACGCTGACAAAGATGAAGCAGTCTTGTATGACCTCATGCTTGAAAAAGCGCTGGAACAAGAGCTTGCATTCCACCAGCAAAAGCGCAGCACCAAGAAGGAACCCGACAGCAATTCGTGTGGGACCAAAAGTGAAGCGAAACGACCCGCAAAGAAGCAGTACTCGGATTGGCCAGATGAACGGACAGACCGGCGTACGAAAACTGGTACTCAAACCCAGACCAAGCTGCCGCCAAGTCCATGTCCCAAGTGTGAAAAGCTTCACTGGCTGCCTGAATGCCCTGATGAGTCAGAGCACGAAAAAATCGATCTGCCCAAAAACTTACGCGATAGCCGCGGTCGCAAAGATCAACGTTCTACACGTTTCAATCGCCTGCAGGAGTTTATTCCTACGGACAACAGAGTGATCACCTTGAACGGGGTCCTAACAATTGACCTACTGTCCTGATAGTGATGCCGATCGCACAGTAATCTCACGACATCATTGGAATGAGCTGTGCCGGTTGGATCCAGTAGCAAAAGCAAATCCTCTGGAACGCCCTATCGATGGTTTGTCATTTGGAGAAAACAGCGTGACTGCCAAGGAAAGCGCGATGGTGCGGATTCATATCCACACTGCCGCTGAGCCAGTCGCACCAGTCGATCCATTCGAGTGCCTTATCGTCGAGGAGAATCATAGCGAGTTCATCCTCGGGCAAGACGTTTTGAAGGCAACTGACATCGATGTTGATCACCAAATAGAGCAGCTGGTTCGTCGGCATCAAGGAGTGAAGATGCCAAAGATGACTCATTCTCCAATAACCACGAGTAAGACGAGGACAATGGAGTTTTCAGCAGCAGTGGCATCGATATACACGCAGCTTTGGAGAAACTGATCACCAAGCGCTTGTGGATGGATTCCCTACCGACAAGGAGGGCTAACTACTGCACATCGCACGCAAGTACGATATGTGGCGTTTGGAGCTGAATGACAATCCACCTGCTCGCGCCGGAATCCATCCGAAAGAGGATGCTCGGCCTTACAAGGGCAAGCCCCGCAAATACCCGCCTCATCTGCGTGGCTTTCTGGCGGATTTCAGCTCGAGACTCGTGAATCTTGGTTGGGTATTTGAAAACCCTGGCAGTCGGTTGGCCTGCCCGGCATTACCAGTCAAGAAGCCTGGAGCAGCGAATGAGTATCGACAAACCGTCGATTACCGCCCTGTCAACGATCTCACCGAGGTTTTAGCCGCTGCGATGCCGATCTTGTCCGTGGTGCTCGAGCATGTGAAAGGAAAGAACCATTTGGGTATATTTGATTTCATTCGTGGCTTCTGGCAACTGCCATTAGCGAAACAATGTCAAGAGCTGATGTCCTACATGACGGACTCGAAAGTGTACACGCCCGTGCGCGTCCCCCAAGGATGTAGTGACGCCGCCATTCGTTTTCAGCGAACCATGGAGACGTGCTTCCAGCCACTCATGTACGAGTTCTTGTGATTTGGATTGACGATATGTTGCTATATGCAGCGGACATTGATTCCTGTCTTAACGTTCTCGATGAGTTCTTTCCACTACTCAACGAGTTCGGCCTAAAGCTCAGCGTGAAGAAGTCAAGACTGTACCAGACAAGTGTCAAATGGTGTGTGGCAAGATTATCTACCACGCTGGTGTCTCTCACGATCCAGGTCGAATCAGCAGATTGAGATCGATTCCATACCCCACAACTGCGGGTCAATTACAACAATTCCTCTGCGCCACAAATAGGCTGAGAGATAGCTTGATCGACTATGCTCGGCGGGTATCTCCACTGCAAAAGAAACTCGATTCAGTACTGGAGGCCAAGAAGCGCACAAAACGTGTCACGGCCGGAATTCAAATCGATATGAGCGTCACGCATTCGACTCTGCAAAGAACTTGCTCGCCACTTCCGCGAAGCTGTCGTTTCCGGACGACAAAGCAACAACATGTCTGTTCACTGGCGCCTCCAGGCAGTCATTGTGACACAGGTCGACAGCATTGATCCAAATGCATCAATCGTCACGCAGCAGCTCAAGCTGTTGACGTGCATGAGAGGAACCTTTTCTGCTCAGCTCAACTGGAGCGTCATCGAGACGGAGGCCTTTCCAACTATCACGACATTTGACAAGCTGGACTATGCTGCTCAGGCCACAAGGATTTCGCATGTACTGCGATCATCGCAACTTGCTTCATGTATTCGCGCCTGGCAGCGAAGTAAAAAAACACGTGCGTGGTAAGCTTCTACGATGGGCCCTTAAGCTCTCCGGCTACCGATACGTCATCAGTCACATTGATGGGCCAAGTATGCATGGGCCGACATGATTTCTCGATGGGCTGGGCCATCAGAATCACCCAAGGTTCAAATCATGCGGATTGGATGTTCCCAGCTGCGCCAACACCAACTTGAATCCGTCACGTCGATCCTTCGGCCACTTGATGATGACGGGTTCACGTGGCCGAGCTACGCAGAGATCCGGACTGTTCAACAACAAAGCAACATGCCTCCTCAGCAATTGAGGATCAAGAAGGACTTGCGCGCATAGACAACCGGGTCTGGATCCTAGGCATGCCATGAAGACGCATCTTGGCCAGCTTTTCGAAATACCAGATTTTGCCAATGTCACATCATCCTTCGTACAACGATGTCTGCTTTGCCATCACGTATACGGAGGGAAACTGGTAAAGAGACCTTGGGGTGAAACAATCGAATGCGATACTCGCAACGAAGTTCTGCACTTTGATTCCCTCCAGTTAATTGAAAGTTACGGCAAAAGCAAGTACATTTTGTTGCTCAAGGACGACGCCACTCACTTCACTTAGCTGGTTGTCTGCGACCGTGCCGACTCCACAGTGACCACTGAGGCATTGCTCGAATGGTAAAGTCGTTTTGGAATCGTGCCCACGTGGGTAAGCGATCAAAGCACGCATTTCAAGAAAGAAGTGGTCCACGAGTTGAGTCGACGCCTGAAGATACAGCAACAATTCACACCGGCGTACAGCCCGTGGATAAATGGTTCAGTCGAGCGAGTCAACTGGGATAGTCTTCAAGTTCTGCGTGCGTTGATCTTAAAGTCCAAGCTGTCCTAGAAGGACTGGGTGTATTTGGTTCCAATGATTCAATCCAGCATCAATCATACGCCGGTAACATCGCTTGGTACCTGTCGAATCATTCACCCGGCTTGATAGACCAACAGCATTGAGAGAATTCTATCTGCCAAACGACCGAAGAATCCACCATGTACCACACGACTTGGGTTATTCCTCGCTAGCTACGAGACAGTATCCAAGAGTTGCACAGACCCGTGAAGGACAGCAAGCTAAAACGAAAGCTGCTGAACAAACACCGTCAACGCGGTGCGTATTTGGTGAACTTTGATGTCGGTGATTTCGTTCTCCGATCCAGGGTAGACGAAAAGCACAGCAACAAGCTACAAGTGACGTGGACAGGTCCGTACGTGGTCGTGCGCGCCGATCCTCACTCATTTCGCGTCCAGCACCTCATTTCAGGTGAAGAAGTGGACGTCCATCCTTCTCGTCTGAAGTTCTATGCCGACGACCTGAACGTGACCGACGAGCTGATCGAGTACATCTCCTCTATTGCCATTATTGTTCGCAGTGTTTACGTCAGCACCATGCGCCAGCAAAAGTTGTACTATCTCGACTTTGCCTTTCACATTCACAAAAAACCAGACACTCATTGCCTGGAGTAACACAGAACAGCGGTCTCTCTTCGTCCTCGCGTTCGCGTCAGCTCCGTTTTCCAACAGCAATCGCACGATTCCAATATGACCGCGACTTACGGCCAGGATCAGCGCAAAGTATCCGGCATTGCAGCCCTTGCCAATCGTTAAATAGACGTCTGCTCCATGATCCATAAACTCTCGAGCGACCACAGCGTTGTTCCTCACATAAGCCGTATTTGTTCTGCGCATTCTCGTCAGCAGCTCTGTCGGCCAGAAACGCATGCTGCACTCATCAGCGGCGTCGATAGATCGTATTCTTCCGCTGTAACAACAAACATCTTCGCCAGTGAATCCCAATTGAGAAATGGCTTTGCACAACTCCGTTGAGAGATCCCAGTCTCTGACAACATGGCTACAGTAGCTTTCAATCATGACGCCAGAGTGACAGTACCTGATCGTATTATTGTTTCTAATTGCTCTTCCATCTGTCGCCAAACGGCTTAAGGACCACATTCCGTTCCGTGTCGTGCTGTTCATCGTACTCAATGAGCACGTCCAGTCTTGTGAAAGGTACGCTAGCAACATCCAGTCGCTCAGACCATTCCACGAGGCTGATTCCTATGCAACACAGTGTTATCAATTGCAAAGCCACTCGTGCTATATCGTAATCCTGACCTGTTCGGAAGGCGTGCTTGAGTCCCAGCGCTTCCTGGTCCATGGCGCTGACTGAGTCCAGTCGATACAGATCCACATGATAAATGGCTGGTATGCTATCAATCTCAGTGAGTTTATGGTCCAACATCAGCAGCTAAGAGACCAACAAGCCTCACTTTTTATTGCAATCGGCTTCGTACGTGTTGACCAGAAGATACGTGGGCGAAGTCACGTGCAGAGCGCTGTCGCCCGTGAGTGCCCGAATGAAGCCTCGCGCAAAGCATGTCTTGCCACAGCCCAAGTCCCTACACGAGATCAGCCAGTCTCAGTCCATTGGCAATGCTGTGTCTCCAGTTGCACGCAGAGATAGAGACCCTTTAAGGAACAGCACGTCGCCAGCACGACAAAGGGCCGCCACTCGCGCGCCCAGCCCCTCCATGGCTTCCTGGGAGCTGATGCGAAGCGGCGCAGAGTCGTCTCCCCATAGTGGCCTTTGAGAAGCCTCTGTTGCTGCTGGTACAGAGTTGTGAAAGCCACGCGATCGCATGCGAAGGCCGAGCGCTCGACGCAGCCGACCGGTCATTTTCCACGCTGCAGATATGTCACAAAAGTGAGGTAAATGACCGACATTGACATTGACCTGTTTACATGCATAGCTTCGCAAATGGCTCCATTCACTCTTGGTCCACGAGCTGGAGACTCTTGAAGATGGCGAGAGCAGATGTCACCATGTTGGTTGGATCGTTCGCGTTGGCTGGCAGCAGCACAGTCGTGCTCTGCTTGGCGATTTCGCTGAACGCCTCAATGTACTTCTCAGCCACTTGCAGCGACACGGCGTCGGACCCGCCCGTGGCCATGATGACCTTTGCGAGCCGATCAATGGCGTCACACGTGGCTTCAGCCCGTGTAACAATGGCAGCTGCCTCGCCTTCGGCCTCAAGAATCGCAGCAGCTTTCAAGCCCTCGGCTTCAAGAATCGCAGCGGACTTGTTGCCCTCGGCCACATTGATGGCTGCCTGACGCTTGCCCTCCGAGTTGAGCACATCGGCGCGCTTGCGACGCTCAGCCTCGGCTTGCATGTCCATCGCTTTCTGGACGCTGTTTGTAGGCGAGATGTCTCGAATCTCATAACGCAGACAACGGAGACCCCAGGCATCCGAGGCCTGATTGATTGCCTCCACAATGTGTCCGTTTAGCGTCTCGCGCTCTTCAAACGTGTCCAAAGTGATCTTGCCTAGCTCTGAGCGCATCGCAGTCTGCGCCAACTGCGTCATGGCGTAGATTGGGTCCTCCACGCCGTAGCTGGCGTTGTACGGGTTGGTAATCTTGATGTAGAGCACAGCATCGATGGTTACAGACGCATTGTCCTTGGTGATAGCGGTCTGGTGTGGGATATTCACAGCCTGCTCCTTGAGCGAGTGCACGTAGGCGATGCGATCAACAAGCGGGATCTGGAAATGGAGACCGGGCTTGAGTACGTCGTGGTACTTACCAAAACGCTCGACAACCCAGGCACGTTGTTGGGGGACAACCAATATGCCCTGCAGAGTCAGATAAGGTCAAATACGATAGTGATGGAGGTGGAAAGCTTGCGTGAGCGTACCAAGTTGAAAGGTGTTCTCATACTAGTCATAGGGCGAGCTGATTTTCTCGGGCAGTGGACTTGAACTGGGAAAATGAGGTAGAGTCATCCAACTGCCAGGTCCAAGCCTCTGATCGTTTTCTTGGCGCATTTCTGATCCTGTTCTCAGAATATCAGACGAGAAGTCCAAAACTTCCACTATACAAACGTGATATTCAAGCCTCAATTCCCACTGTTGCTTACTTGCGATGGAAAAACGCGTCCAACGTTCCTTGGCCACGCGCGACGGGTTTAGCTGGCAATTTGCGTTTCTTGGGTGTTTGCGGAGACTCCGGCGTGGGTGCCGATGCAGCAAATCGCTTGCGGTCGAGTGTTGAAGCCAGCACAAAACCTGACTTCGTGGGACTGGGTTCTTCAGTTTTCAGCGTTCTCGAAGGAAAATTGGCCAGTCCATGTCCAATCGGTTCTTGCTTCTTCTCAGAAAATCGGATTTCCATCTTTCCTGGAGCTGGTTCTGGAAGTTTGCTCTCTTCTTTCGGCTTGGGTTTTGTGCCAAAGAAGGCCTTGATGTCTCCTATTGCAACAACAACCCATAATGCCATCTCTTCAATGGATTACTGACATCCTTTTCTCTCATACCTGCGTTCTTGGTGAATTTGATCTCTGCTGCGCAATCTTCGCCCTGGTATCGTGTCGTGCCGACTAAGCACAACCCAAAGTTTAGAATCTACAGTAGAACAGGGCACTGGTGACTTACTTTTCTTGTCCACTGGATACCATTGCAGATCGTCTCCTTCATAGGCTACCAGTAAGTCACTCACTTGCTTGAACTTGGCATCAGAAAGCCACCTGGAGACCCCATCCGGTGTCAAAATGACTGGCATTCGCGTGTGCAGCCACTTGAGCTTGAGCGCAATGTCCGTAGTTAGAATGGTGAATGAGTGCATGAGCTCTCCTTTGTCGTTCGTCCACTGATCGTACAATCCAGCCATCTACACATGGTCAAGTCTTTTCTCAGGCAATCTACAGTAGAGATGGCAGCCATGCGCTTGGTCCTTACAGTCATGACTCGGCCGCTAGTAAGCGAGAAGTAGTACGGCTGCTTTTCATTCTTGCTCACCTGCTTCCATTCATAGTAGCTACATAACCAGACCGTCACTCAGTTACGAGTTTCGTTGATCAGATAAAGGCTATCATAGACAAACCCATTGCACAGCACGACGCATCTCTTGGTCTCCACAAGGCGACGGAAGGCAGGTCGTTCCAAGATGTTCTCGGATCTAGAAGCATCAGATCTATCAGTGACCTGTCTGTCCTTGTAAGCAAAGCAGCAGACTCAACCGAGCGTTAAACATGAGAAAGTGGTCTGGAGTCACATGCGGCTTCGTGAACGAAGGGATTAGTCCCCACTAAGAGAACCAACTCCAATCAATCCGTCCATCGGTCTGCAGATCCGCAGCATCTACAAACCTTCATGGCCTGCAGCTGCAGCGGCGCTTCGTTCACTTTCCGCTCGTGCTTGCTGTCATGCGAACGGCCAGTCGGATGGCGAAGCAGCACAGGCGCATACCTTCCCGGCCCCATGTTCTCCACTGGCGAATCTGCGCAACCAGTCCGCCACAGAACGTGAGCAGGGACACCTGATAAAGGCACACCATCCACTCTACTGTACACTGGTCTTCATTCACAAACGTAGCGTTGTCGCCCACGCCTGCGGCCTGCAGGATCTGCTCGCGGCGCAGCACACACCGCGCTCGACCACACATGAGTCACTCAAACCGTCGCACTCTGACAATGGACTCAGAAACTGAGTCGAGAGGTTGGACGGAGTCAGAATCTGAGTTGAACCCGCTTTGGAAGCGTTCCCAGCTATTCCGCAGCAAAGTGACGACGCAAGCGAAGCCTACGCAGTGGGCGAAGAGCCTGCTGAAAAGGTCACTGAAATTTCCGCTGAAGGCGACGATGCTGCTGCAGAAAGCAGCGAAGACGAGGAGTCTGAAGCTGTCGAGGGCAGCACGACCCGAACTGAAGAACAGGAGAAACTGGACGAACAAAGCAAGAGCAAGACACCCGTGGGCTGGCTGCTCACTCGACTCTCCTACCTGTGTCGTACTGCCTCGGGAGTGGCTCAGACCGCAATGTCCAAGCTCTTTGCGGCGCTAATTAACGAGCACGACGAGGCCTTTGTGCAAAGGTTTCTGATGCAGATGATCAATCCGTTGTATCGCGTTTCTCAAATGACGGGCGTGAGCCAGAAGAACAAC